>CAKJVC010000157.1:0-163489 GCA_918026815.1 Chalara sp. BL73 | reverse complement strand
CTGAAATTGCTGAAAAGTAGACTGGCATCGGTATTATGCTCTTTGACAAAGAATACATTGATAGGTGATAAATGTTTAAATTTATGCACAGAACAAACACAGGATACTCTTAAGTATCCGTCCATGCAAGGTATAAATAAACTGTGAAATTCCGGAGATCAAAACGGTGCTAGAATGCCTTAGAGATAGCTCAGGAAATAGAAACTGCCTTCCGAATCACCAAAACAATGGATGAAGATGGAAGCATAGCTGAAAGCTGTCAAAGGTTGGAAATAGTTATGGCATTCGCTTAGCAGAGCGGTATGTAAGTTTAACTTTCAACGCTAATCCAAAACCAACGAAGCAAATTGAAAGATGCTAAAAGAAGTCAAATGATGAGGCAGTTAGGGTTTTATATACCATTAACATCTTTTTTGTAGTTGGTAGGATACGAAAAGCACAGGCTGTCAGCCTTCCTGCCAAGAGATCCACTCCGCTGATGCTCCAACCTAGTCAAAGTCTTAGTGCTGACTCTATCAACTCTTCCAATAACCAGCGCTACATAGGGTGTTATCACACAAGGATGGCCATATGAATTGACCCAAGGAGCCAGGTTGGTTAAAGGTTGGTAGGCTCAAAAGCCAGGAACAAACGGCAACGTACCATTGATAGATCATGGACATATTAATCCTCTTGCGGCGTCGAGTGTTCTCTTACGTGATCTGTCAGAACCTACTTAGAGGTCGTTCTATAACAGAAGGCCTGTACAGTCAGAACGCGGATAAAATCTGACTGACGACAGCTGTGTCGATGTATCTTTTGATCCAGGACCTGGTTTGCTTTGTATATGGTCCAAGAACAAGGTCCATCATCTCACAATGTTGCGAAGTCGATACCAAGGCCAACCCCATTTGCGCCAGTCGAGAATTTGAGAATTTCCTTTGCAAGCTTGCCAGGACTTTCGGTGCTCTGCTTATTTTTTCCCATTCCAAACTCAACCCCACCTGCGCGACTTGTCCCCTCTGTGATATTAATCTCCACATCCTCCATTTCGTCATCCTCATCCTCTTCATCACTACCGTCGCTATCTAGACTATGCCTCAAGCCGGTACGAACATTCTCAATGCCCATGGCTATTTCCTCCTCCGTATACAGGACTTGAGATTCTTGCCTAACATACGTATCGAGCCTATCTTCAACCCATTCTACTGCCCATTTCCAAAACTTCTCGGGATCCTCTTGTGTATCGCTCGTAACCTCCGCTTCGATGGCACGACCTTCGTCGATCCAGCTCTCAACCGCAAGATCAGGCTTTTTGCGTATCAATTGGGTCAGGAGATCTTCCTGAGTCCGTCCTGGATAATCCGTGAAAGGAAAGACAACAGTAGTATTCAATTGTTCGGATTGCTTCGCCCCATCCTCAACCAATTTACTAAGAGTTCCACCAATGATTGCAGTAGTTGTTTGAATGGAAGACCTGCAGGACAGAGTTCATGTTAGATACTATTTTCAATCCCAGTTTGACACATTAAACGCGTACCATGGTGGTAGAGGATTGCCTGTGGCAATCCGATGCTGTAGAGACTGGATATTGTTCCGGAGAAGTGTGATTTGCATCCGCGCGCGATCAAGAGCTTTGAGATCGTCCGGACGAGGAGGCGGGATGCCCAGAGTTGGATGAGACATTTCTTGTGCTTCTTGCGCCGAGATAAGATGTAATAATTCTTTGACCTGGGACCAGAAATTGTCACTGAAGACGCTTTGTCAAAATGGCTGAAAAGATGTATGAAAGGTACGAGGCTGTGATGACAAGGCTATAAGGATGGTGCGGCATGATTCAGCCAATAGAGTGGACCAACCCATCTTCACCAGCTATTCCCATGATGAGATCGCAAGCACTGATTCAGCTTTCCCAGTCTTCAAAAAGTGTTAAATATTCTATTTCACGATATTATAGATTATACTGTATTCTATTCCCGGCTCATGCTTCCTTTTAGTCGCTAGTCCTTAATGAATCGCCCCGTCAACTTGTCTATCATCCTTCCCATAGAAAATACTAGGGAGGCAAGAGCTGCAGCCATGTACCTACGGACGAGCCCGCTCTCATAATCGAAATCAATTTCTATCCGTGTAAGCTTCCTTTTCAGATGGATGATCTGCCACTCATAACCGCTTCTACATACTATCCTAGTATGTAATGATCGTTTGTCGCATCGCCATGCCGTCCTGAGCGTAGGGTCACACTTAAATGTAGATATCCTCGCCGTCCGATTTGACCGATCACTCTTGATACCGGCGATATGATAAGCCTTTTCCAGGGGAACAAAATCTTCGTCTGTCAGGCCAACCTCGTCAAGCTCCATCAGCCATCTGATTATCTTGGCCATCAACTCGCTATCCCAAAGATCTTCACTCAAGGAGCTGGTCTCCAATATCTCCAAGGCGTCACGTCTACTTTGGCGATGTCGCCGCTGGGGCCTGGTATCATCAACGCACCACCATCGACAGAGGAATCAGAGCCTGAATGGCTCATATTTCCGAGCTTCATCATGTCTTCACACATACATTGATTTCTTTCAGTTCACCAGTATTGTTATAATAATAGGCCTCTGGGCCACAACCGAGGGGTCGAACGGCCTGGTCCCATCGCTCATATTCAGAAAGTATTTTTGCACGCTGCAAGAATACAGGATTGACATCATACGAGAAGTAATTTGAGCGTCCCGGAAAGATTAGCCTTTGCTTGTAGCTGACGGGCATCATAGTTGGCAGCCAATGTAAGGGTCGTTTTAGAACCATGTTCAGAATCTTCCATGCTTGATCAAGGCTTTCGAAATACTCTGGCATACTTGTGATTAGATCTTGTCGATAAGTGGCCTCTGGCCTACGATCATCAACAGTCAGATTGGAGTTCCAAGCGCACCATCAACTGTATTATTTCGTCATCGATCATTGGTGCATGCTTCTCGACGTTTCCACCTCTTCCGTCTTCTAGCAAGCGCTGCTCTTCATCCATAAGATTTATCATGCTGCGGACCTGCGCAACCTTCCTGGCGTTCTCGAATCAGCATTGCCCAATTAGATATTTTATTCCAAGCTACTTATAACACAAACTGACGTAGAAATTTTGCTCCCAATGCACTATTAATGTATTCATGCGACAGCTAGAATGGGATTTTGCCAGCGAGAATGTCAGACTCACAGCCGCACCGTTATTGCCATGAAATATCTCAAAACAGAAGAATAGAATGCTTGCTAGAAGGGTGATTTTATTGTTCACAGATGAGGCGGCTGTCTCTTCTCGTATCGCTCTGATAGCAAGTGCGCATTCTTCATAGGCAAACTGACGCCGCTGCTTCTCATCTGAGTTGCTCGACCAAATTCTGAGACTAAGAGCCCCGATAGCAATAATAGCATGGCGAATTGCTTTACTTGTCTCAGCAGCTTGTAACATGAGCCGGCCCCATAGATTAGACTCGAAGTATCCTGCCAGCTGGCGGGATGTTTTTTGACTAAACATCCTAAATGCCCGAAATTCTTGTTCGGTAGAAAACACATTGACCCACGGAACAGCGTGGATTTTGGAAGCATCTTCTCGCGATTTAGGTACCAGAATCCGCGCCGCAGTTAAAGGTCGACCACCTGTGCCTTATATTCTTTTCTCGGAATAAATGCATCGACCACCTCTCCAGTATTTCTGGTATTTTAGGCACTTTGGTATTATCTCATCGCATTTGACTTTTCGATTTTTACAATAGATGTATCAGAATATTCATCCGCCTTCAGAACAACACGCATGCTTTCGCTTCGGATTTTACTCACTTGCATAGCGGACAACCTGTTTTGACTTTTGGCCAGGAAGCTCTTTTTCCAGTTGTGGCATTATTTATTTCTTCCGAGTTTTGCTCCATTACCTTGAAGATATTCTAGCGCAAACGCTGGATGGTAGGAGGAGCAGCTAGCATCTAATTACCAAGCTATTCCATCAATACATCTACATGACCTCTTGAAGGTCAGATCCGGATATATGTCGAAAAGACGGCAAATTCCGCATCTCAGCCCTACGACCACCACCTAAAGGTCACATATATGTGCTTACTCGCGTCTCCTTAATAAGCCTTAACCAAGATTATTTGGGCCGTTTTGTGGGGCAAAATAGAGCAATGCCAATCTCCTGAGTGGTTAACGATCTATGCGACTCCCTTGTACTTACAGCAAGGCCTGCGTGAAGTCCATGTCGAGCCCCATGTTTCTCTGAGCCCGACCATTAAACACGGATATAAAGAACTGGACCAATTTTCACCGTAGTTAAAGGAAATCTTGGCTCTACCCGCCAAACGGCACAAATAACCGTCATGGGAGTAGAACTATGTATTTGTACTTAGCCTCACTTGGCTATTGATCTCTTGCTATTATGTTACTGATAGGTCATTGAAACGAGAGTTGACATGTGGATGTGAGAGAGACGGATTGAATCTCGGTGATTCGCTGACAGCCACTCAGCCTCAGACTTAGAATGCGGGATACAACTGGCTCGCTGGTACGACCCGGCACTTGTGTTAAAAGCATTCAAGACGTACATCAAATTTACATATTTCAGAGCGTCCTATTTTTAGACGAAAATATATGTAAGCCGTGGTATTCTGAGCGTTGAATGTATCAGTGTTCATGTTTTCCCATGTGTTACGGTCCGCATCATATGTTAATGCAGATCGAATTCTTGCATGGAGCCTTCCACTTGTGTAGTTGTGAAAAAAGATCCAGTAACGGATTTCTCTAGCCCAATAGAGTGCGGTAAGATAAGCAAGGCTTAATCTGTTCCTTCACAGATACAATTCCAAAAGTATTGACGAGTCTTGCCTCTGAAGGTTTTTCATTCTGTCAAGCGGTCTCCTTGTCTCTCTTCCTGTCCATCAACCTTTCCTCCCCCCATGTGTGATCACTGTGAGTGTCAGAGGCGCCTTGGCTTTCAAGGTAGGGATTCTGCTGAAGCGATTTCTACTATTTCGAGGATTGAGCAGTTTAAAACTGTCTCCATCAGAGAGAGACCAGCTTTGAATTCGCATACGCTTCCAGTTGTCAAGGCAAACGCGAGACTCTATACGTATGCTAAATGCAATCTCGTCAATGGCTTTGGATCCACTGACCACAGGGTGTTATACTAGGTCGTCTAAGCAGAAAGGGTGCGCGAGGGGGGTGCGGAGTTCTACCTCTGTTATGCCAAAATGCAAAATTACTTGGCTGCGTTCATCAGCTCTCTGCTTCCCAAATCAAAATCGTCCTAATCGATTATCGCCTTGGCTGATGCGAGACTTTACAGTATGATCTAGCTGAGTCACCCCATATCTTCCGGAAGGTCCATTGGCATTAACTAATATGTTGGTCTAGTGCATAAAGAGTTCAATATCAAGATTTAGTTACACAAAGAGGCATTCAAGAGGCTTCGGATTAGCACTTGCAAGAAGCGGAAGAAGTTTCACTAATGCGACAAGACGTAACGTTTATTGAGATTCATGCATGCATAAATCCACTGGGCAGCATTACAACAAAGAAAATCCACGCCAACATTTAGAGGAGTGATAATATACTGCAGATATGGCCAAGTAATGGGGGGTAAGCTAGCCTGAAGATTGGATTAGAAAACAAGTCGTATGACATAGCGGGCCAACCTGCCCATTCTGCATGACCGTGTGGAGTTGAATCCCTCATCGCCATGTTTTTCAGGCACAAAAGGATAGAAGAGGAGGAGGCTATGCTATTACTAGAAAGGAATAAGCATCATGAGTGGAGAAGAGTGCCGGACGATGATTCAGATATTCTTCCTTCGGTAAGAGCGATCCATAACGGGGCTGACAATAGTCATTGGAATGCTTGAACTCGAGACCCTGGGAGGCAAGCCGAGTATAGATTGAAAAGTTGAGGTTAAAACTGTGCCTAAAGATATCCTAAATATGGTTCCTGAAGAGGCACGTCTGAATTTTCCGCAAACATGAACATCCTGGAGACGCTGCCCAAAGAAATACTTTCCGACATGAAAAATGCTGCATATCTTCCACCCCATCGACTTATAACTGCACTTCAACAGGCAGTTATCGTCCTTGATAATAACTGTGAGATCACTCTACCCGTGGCAACACCACGTAATGACTACGTAGTTGCCTGTTGGGTTGAATGTGATTGATTGTTGAAGGTTGAATGAAGGGATGAGGATATGCCTCCCCTCTGAGTTGTGACAGAGTCACATGACCCCCATTCAGTGACTAATCTATTCTACAGGTATTGATACAAACAATAACAAATGGCGCGAAGATTAGGGGTTCGAAACCACTATAGAGCTTAAGAATACGGTGGCGAACCAAGATAAGATTAAGAATCCTCTAAGGCGGAAGGTCCATGAGCTTGGGCTGCTTGGTGAGTGGCATCCTGATGAATTGAGTATCATTATAAATAATATGGACTTGGCCAGAGGGTTTTCATGAAGGATTTAAAGAAGCGTGTCCCTGTCATTTGCGGAGATAAAGGTACGACATGCCAGAGTTATGAAATAGTAAACCTATATTGTCAAACGGCAAAAATCACATGCTTCTTGCCAAAGTGCTATTGCGCCTTATATATCGTTCAACATATATCTACCCAAGCCTCCCTCAGGCACTATGAGGTGTACCGGACCTAGTGTGTCCAAGAAACTTGATAAAGGGGGACACCGAGAATGCCTAAACATGGATTCGGAACTATCGTAGAAACAAACTCCAAACTCGAAGACCTAAACTGGGAATGAGTTCTTTACTGCTGCGTCTGCGGGTTCTGGGACTAGCTGGACAATGAACTACCAAAGAAGTTCCAATATCCTCAGCAGATTCAACACCAGAAGTCAGTATCCGCAGCTGTGGTTCATTCATATATACTGTGGGAGAGCTTGTTATAAAGACCAGTGAAAGTGATAGTATTATCATGATATATCGACCTTAAATCGTCATACTACACACTGAACGATATGATATTCTTGCTTTACATTTGTACGTTGATTAAAATTAGCAATCCTATATTATATCGTAGTATACCGCAGTATTGCTATATACTATGTACGGTTATTTAATTCTTGTTTAATACGTCTCACAATCTGTTTTACAACTTTGTTAATTTTATAAAAAATAATACTTATATTAATGCAAAAATACACATAAAACTTGTGCAAAAGTAGTCTTGGCGATATATAGTATTATCACCGTATAGTATAGTATTAGAATTTTATATTGGCACTACGTTTTCTACAAGAATATCTAACAAATACTAGCGTAGTATTGAAAATTCGATACCGTTTATGCTAAGGCGTTGTATGCCAAGACATCGCAATCGCATCACTGACATGGGGTATTTAACAATAGGAATGGGAAAGGATTGATCCTGTTGTACTACATTATAAGGAAAATAACACCGCATGGTATCGTCTAGGTTTTGTTAAGCTCTCTCTCATATTTAGATGCGCCACAAACTACCTATTGAGAGGCTAAGATAATGAGGCTCAATTAGCTCAAATGTAGATATATACTTATAAAATAGAACCAATTTGAAAAAATCATAGACCTTGTTTCTTAAATCATGAGTTTAAAAATTCCAGGTTGCCTATTGTACAAAAGCACTTCGGTTTCGATACCACCGATGCCTTCCACTTTGACGTCCAATACTCGCCACGTATAAAGCATACCTCCACATATGCCCTCATCTTCTATATAAACTGACAAAAGGAATATTAGGGCTTAGTTTGTGAAAGTGTGACGGCGCAAACAGCCACTACGGCCTTGTTTAAAAGGATAGATACACCCTCAAAGCACCGGATAATACGTACCATCTAATATATCACAATAGACAAAAACTGGGATATGTCACTTTAAAGGCAGCTCAAAATCAGAGCTGAAGGAGTCACAAGTGAGAAATTACATGCTAATTGTCACACACCTCAGGCGGACTGCCATACCAGTTATCCATCTTGATATGCTGATCATGCGCTTATCAAGCGAACTATGGGTCTGACCAGGATCAGCCTGCCTTTCTCTTTTGGAACACGCCACATACGATGCACACCATTTTCTTTATGCCACACTCATACTTGCATTTGGTATGCAGCACAGTCAGCGAATACGAGATCTGGAAGATGCTTCGCATATTAGCGCCATTGTGTTGAAGATGGTGCGAAACTCGAGTGCTGAGGAGAGTTCAGCTCTAGGGCAAATCCGGCCAATAAGGGGACGATATTCGCACGGCTCTGCAATCTACCCCGTTTGCTCCCAAGCAGAAGATGGCACAAGGCAACACATTTTTTGAGGCTTGGTTATTAGATCGACCTCTAGATTACATACTCTGGATTGATGATGGAGGGTGAGGTGAGAGTCTGGTGGGCAGGCTGGTTCATGCGGACACCGGCCACCACAATTGATTCAGCATATATCTCAGTCCATAGTCCACATCAAAGAGGCTGGAGGATTCCGGCCCTAAAATTTATATCCGCCTACCATACATAACAGATGTGCAAGTGGGCATCGCGCATCGATACTTTATTATTGCTTCAACATTCATAGTTTTGCATTCTTCAAGATGCCATACCTTGTTTCGTTCGTTGGGAAGCATGAGAAACCAGTCTCAGGTTCAAACCAACCAAGCAAACAAAGACGTCGGCTTCAAAAAGCACCCAAAGGCGTGGCGCGCAGTTCTTGCGAAGGTGTTCTGGATGCTGGATTATATTTAGTTCGTACTGAACGGCGGGCCGGCTATGACGACGGTGCAGATGCAGAGCTGACAGGGATCAAGCCAAGTTTCGACCAACCTGATACGAGTATTTGCACAGGAACTAGAAGACATTCTCTTCCACCATCATCAGCATCACTCACTTCTCGTTCGCTCAATTCTATTAGCATTTACTCGAAAGAAACTATGGATTTCGAATTGCTCAAGAGAACTAGAGCGAAAACTCCATGCTTTTGGATTGGACAGCTGGATAGGAAGCCTCGCTTAGATGATGATTCTGTATTGGACGAGGAATCTGGCGATACGAAGGATGCAGCAGAAATGCTCTCAAATTCATACCAAGCTCAATTACCTCCAAGGGCATACACACCTTTCGATGAACAGGAGTTCCCGCGACCCTGGAAGACTGTGAGGAAAATTAAAGGGCAACAAAGCCTTCGAGAGTTAGTCACGTGTGACAGGCCATCCACGGGCAATTCTTCCGACACAGAGACTCTTGTCGGCACGGCAACACCAAAGTCGCAGGCATCGCCGACGTCAAGCTGCTTTCCCTCTCATTTATCTCATGATTCAAAAGATTCAATTCAGGAAAAAGCGAAGGAGAATCATAACATCGGGTTCCGTATTTGTCTTGATATGCTGACGAATGAGTTGGCAAATGGCCTGTTCAAACAACACCCTGTTGAAGATCTTGACAGAGCATCTGGTTTGCAGATTATGCTCATGATCGAGGCCTATGAGTCTGTGCAACAACATATGCGGCAAGAAATCCAAGAGCTGCGTAACACGGGACAGGCTTGCGATCAGTTTTCAACTGTTGAAGATATGCTCGACAATTGGCTTGAAGCCTTGTATGCGCTCTATGAGCAATCCGACGCCAAGAAGAGTCAGATATTTAGTCGTCCTATGTCTTACTTCCATGATGGATTATCGAAGACTATGAAACCAGATTCATTTGATCCTGAGAGTCCTGATGAGTATTATGACTGTGAAGACCTAGGGCAGAGACATCCGATTCGGATGACACGAACCTGATGTGGAGTTTTCTGACATGTGGAGAGGCCCGCAAGTTCAGCTATGCTGATATGCTGTTTATCTCAATGATCGCAGAGCCGGACCGTGGACAACGATTGATTATCATCCTTTTTTGAATGAGCATGGAGGCTGCATCGGTGCGCGCTTGGTATGCACCGAGACATCGACGGTACGCCTTGGTAGCTCCCAGAAGATTCCCAAAAGGCCTCTGTGATGGCGTGAGGTTGGCATCTTTTGGTAGAAAGATACCAATCCAAGAACGAGCGTCTTCGAACATTACACATTATGTACTTTGTCGAAGACGGATATTCGCAAGATCGAGCTTTTGGCCGAAACAGGAATGCCTTTGGGCCATGATAGGATGTCCTTAGTGTAATATTCTACTCTACCAGGCTTTCAAATGCCATGTATGAATGAGGCTAAGGCTATGCTTGTAATCTACGACGGTTTGGGTGTGTGGATGGGCTATCTCGGGAAACGAAATGCTTGTGTCGCGTGATCAAAGACAACTCGAAGGCAAGTCATAATAATGAGAGCCGGATTGAAGGAAAGTTGAGAGCCTTTTGTCGCCAAATAATGTATAATGTGGCAGAGGGTTTGGGATTCAATAGATCACATAATATTGGGTTTGATGGCGTGGTGATTCCATACTGAAATTAGCTCCTAATGAGATCAGTGAATATCTTATTCGCTGGGGCTGCTGCTCTCCAGAAAGCAGTCTGGTGCATGATAGCACCAACCCCAGATCAATGACAATATTGGAATTTCATAACACGTCACGTGTATCATCGGGCTCAGTTACCTCATAACTTCTTTATCAAACCTAAGATGCGTGCAATATGGTACGAATATTGCGAGGTGTCTTGGCCATTCAGAATCTCGTACGACCCGAAACCCGAGCCACATATTGCCCTGTTCATACCGAGCGCTCAATAGAATAATGGTGATGTCAGAAATGTATTATGTATTATTCGAGCGTAACTAAATACGAAAAGCATTTATATCCGAATTGAGGAAGCTGAATTACTGTAAGCTTTTACAATCGGTATCTCGCAACAATAAATATCATATCTCTCAAAATGCCTCAAAATGCCTCAAAACGTCGAACGACTCACGCCTTAGGGCGATACCTCAGACGAGACTCAGCATGACACCAAAATCCCTAAATCAGAGTAAATGACCGACTTCTATGGCATCGCCGACCATTTAAAGGTCTGTCTCCTGACCACGCAACGTCCAAACGTCGGCCTGGTGTCTCGCAGCATGGCAATTGCCAAACGCGACGGACCAGACTTCATCTTCCTGGCTAACAAAACAGCCAGAAACTCAAAGATCTGGAGAGCTCCAAAGACGCCCAAGTGACCTCTCAGGGCTCCAAAACCCAGAACTGGGTCTCGATTTCAGGGACTGCGACCACGACCTCTAACGAGGATCCGAAGATCAAGGAGTTGTATAACCTGAGCATCAGGGCTTGGTTTGGCGATCTGGGGACGGGAAACATGATGGCAGTGCGGGAGGCCCTAGAGTGCCGTCGATCGAAGTGAAGAGCAAGCATGTTGCTTATTGGAAGTCGACTGTTGGTACTTTGGGGTTCGTTGAGGAGGTTGGCATCGGGGCTTTGACTGGACAGGTTGCGAGTACTGGTATCCTGAGACAGCTGCTTGAAAGCGATCTGGAACTAGCTAGATGTGAGAAGCCTTAAATACCTGGAGGTTTTTGTAATAGTGAATCACAGAAGAAATTTGATGAAAGCTGTTTATGATTCAATACATGAATTTCAGGGTGTTGTGTAATATTAGGGATTCATTAGTGCCTGGCACAAGGAAAGCCATAAATTTCCAAGTCCGTTATTCACTTGCATATTCCATGAATTCCAGCATATTAGGCGAGTCATGTGAATACGTACGATCCTTTCGCATGCTTTCCCCTATTGGAAATATTGTTCACCTGGGAGGAACACTCTACTCAGCCTTAATAAAACGGGCCAAACCGACCGCCTTGGTGATTACATTGTCCCTTGCGACTCATATTCCTCTTGCCGAAAAAAAAAAAACGGTTCTGAACTACACTCGCCATATACTATCATCTACGATGCCTTCTACTCGCTCAGGTGCTGTGTACATGCCCGAGTCTAAAAATAGAAAGCGCAATGCTGTCAACCAGATTATGACGTCTGTATCAAACAAGAAAAAGATCCAGGACGTGGCTGAGAACACTTGCGACACAGCTTTCGCATTCAAGGTGCCTGGAAGCTTCGAGGACGCTGAAGGCAATGGCGATCATGAAGATAAAAATAAGGATCAGAATGAAGCAGAAAACCAGCCCTGCATGGCAGTTATGAAGAGTAATCGGAATTACTATGATGCCAGAGTCAAAGCTGAGACTTGGAGGACTCTCAAAGGAACACAATCTGTTCGCGAAACCGATGCATACGGTGAAGCTGGTGGGGCTGAGGAGACGCTTACATTATATTCGGAAGCTGAAATTCGTCAAATATACGAGGAAACTCGCGCAATCCATAGAGAAACTCACCGATACGTCATCCACGGCCCAGAGGATGAGAAGAAGAATATCAAAATCTCCAAGAAACGTGATTCAAAGAGAAGAAAGGTACTTCAAATCCGCGCCGAGACTCAAGCGATCAAGGATAGAACTCGTCGCTTCTTAATAGACAATAAAGATGATGATGACAGAGAAGCACACGAGAGAACTTCATGCTTTTCGCCAGAGAAGTCAGGCTCGTATAGCTCCCGCCAGGGGTCATATCCATATTCTTTATATGAAGAGTTCCGACCCCGCCGTACAAGAAATGAAGAGTTAAATGGTACGGCCGTTCAACTTATAATGATCAATCTCGGCAATAAGTCGAAGAGAGATTAATATCAGAATCACAGTATGGAAGTGGATTCAAGACGAAACTTGATAGTGACCCACAGTAATGGCCATACAGTTTACAACTTGCGCTTGCTGTGCCAAATGAGGTGCTACTAAGGAGCAAAACGAAACGCAGATGGGATCTGGATCTGGAGCTGAATGGCATTATATCAAGAATCAATATCCGAAAAAGCTATAGCAGAATCATTTCCTATGACCACTTCACTTCCCAACCAGGTGCAAGGCGACTGTAGATGAGGCTGGGAAGATATGTGAGCCGAAGGGACATGTAGACCAAAAAAATGGAGTCACTATTTTAACTATGATGTCTGGAAAGACAGTCGCACCTTCACTAATTTCATGCTATGTACATCTCGATTCCAAGAATTTGGTGTATACGGATTTCCTTGAGGTCCTCCTAGGTTTCAGTCTCGATCACTTTCGTAGACATTCCATTAGTAATGAAAGCCTTCGAAGGGACTTAAGACCTCAAATAGTTCACAACTGCCGTATAAGCTGCCTTAGGCTTGTAGCTCGAGTCGAATAAAAGGCAATTTGTATTTGGCCTCCACGAGTCCGGGCTATACATAATCATTAGCAAGTTTTCTGATACTCGGCTCTGGCAATCAAAGTTTATAACCGACAGCTTCGGCAGACTTACTCTCGTATACCCCAGACAGTGATGCCAATACACTTCGGCTGCTCAACACAGGCTCGAAAGACTGCGACGTAATCATTCGAAGAAGCACCAGCGATATCAACTTCCGTGAGCGCAAGCTCCGACACGCCAGAGCCAGCCAGGGTCGATAACGCTCCCGCCGTTCCAGAAGATTGGCCACTGCCTAGATGCGCCTGCGAACCAATCCCATCAATGGGGATCCCAGCCGCCAACCATTTCTTGACAAGGTTAGCCATTCCAGTCGTCTTTGCATACGAGGCGGAGTCCAGGTTATAGTCGTTGATGTACAGCTTCACGGTGGGATCAGCGGCCCTTGCGGCATCAAAGGCGATCTTGACGAATCCCTCGCCGAGCACGCGAGAGAAGACGCTGTCTCGTAAGCCACCTTGCTCGCTCAACATCTCGTTGATCACGTCCCAGGCGTAGATCTTGCCTTTCCACTGGGTCATGGTCTTGGTGACGTGGTTTTGGATCACGCTGGTGAGAGTCGTTGAGCTGGAAATGGATGAGACCCATCCCGGGAGCTGAGAATGCCAGACCTGTACAGATGGACCATAATCAGCCAGGTTCATGATACACGGGCAATGTTTTACGCACAAGAGTATGGCCGCGAATGATCTTGTTGTTCGTGGTTGCGAAATTGACAAGCGCATCAGCAGTGGTGAACCTAAAGCTGTTTTGCGAAGCTGCCTTTATGTCAGTTATGGCCTTAGGTTGCGTATAGTAATAAAGAAGTTCTTACATTCAATAGTATCCCATTTCATGCTGTTCTCTGGAGTGACCTGGCCCATATAGTCATTGATGATCTGGGCATTCTGACTAACGCTGAAACGGCCTTGGTCCGTCGCTACGCCTACATACTTCTTGCCCTTCGCTTTGAACGCAGCATCTATGCTACCCACAGCCTGTCTTTCCGCGATGATCGGAGAACCGACCACTGCGAGAGGGACAGTCAAGGACGCTAGATAGATATAAAAATGCATTATTAATTCAGAATATCAGACTTTGACAAAACAGAAGATGGTGCAACCCATCCATGGCACGATAACCCTGAATACTTATAGTGCTCGGTAGATGGAATATGGGCTATCCTTCATAGGGGAGAAGAAGGTGGCGAGACCGCAGCTTTCTGCATCCTTTCAAAATGTTACGATATGTGATCAGGAAAGCTAAGCTGATAGGCTCGGCATTTTCCTGTGAGCGCTTTCTCGATGCTTCAATCTGGCGATCTTGGAAGAATAGGTCTCGAAGCATTGCCTAGTCGGGCTCATTTGGCTAAATCCGAAAAAAAGGTGGATGTTTCAGGCACTCATTCCCCTCTGCTACCTTTCTACTTCAACGATAATATCATATCGCATGATCATGACGGCGTTGACTATTTTAAGCAATGCACACTCTAATATTGAATACATCGCCATTGATAGGCCTCGGTGATGGATCTCAGAGATATTCTTGAAGGACATGACAATCAACAGACCGAGGCTTCTAAAAATTCACCACAGGCCGTCATTATATAACCGATTTACTTGGCTATGCCGGTAGGTCGGTACTTATTTAATGACTTGCATGAAGGGATCATGTACCCCAGACTAGATTTGCCAACAACCGCGGAATTCGAACTCAGCAAGCGAATCAGCAAATGGCGGAGTGTGCAGCTGAACTGTAGAAATTGTAATGCATACGCGCTCCAATAGAAGTCACGAAAAGCCACAATAAAATGTAAAATGCATTGGACGAGTCAATCCGTTCAATTATATCCGCAAGCTAAGGATAAACGAATGCATAAATTCGTAAAATCTGCGTACCCTACAATAACGTACAACAGAGCAGTCTATAACAAGACAATGATACAAAATACAAGGCAGAAATAAACGCTGTGCAAACTCTATTACATAATATCCTTACCAGCCTGGTTCTTGCCAACGTTGCTCTCCTGAGTGTCGGGATTGATGCTGCGAATGGGAACCTGAATTTCGATTCGATCGATAGCCTTCATCTTCGTAGTTGGCTTCGTGGTAGCTAGTACGGTGATGGCTTCGTGGGGGCATCCCTTGGTCGAAATCATCATAAAAAGTTGTCCGCTCGCCATCTCCCCCAGCTTGTCGTCTCCGCGTTTGCCGTCTCCGTAGCTCATCAACTTGAGCTCGGCGTCGCCTTTCTTCCGCGGCGTGTGCTTGAGTCTGCTCCTTATATTGTGCTGCAAGCTCCGCCTCTCGTTGCATTTGTGTGGCCCGATCATATGCGTCTTGCCTAATTTGACGTTCATAATGAAGTAGACACAGAGTACCAAATCTCGGATCCTTATCTCGAGCATCGTCGCAACCATCCTTCGTACAACAGTGTGAGGCACAGTGGGACTTTTCTGGAGCAATATGATTGACACAACGCTCGAACTGGCATTCGTGAAACGGGCAATAATTGTTCAACCTAAGCTTTCCGTTGTTGTCAGTCAACCTGCGTAAAGATTGACAGCCATCGTCTTGGCATTCATGGTCAGTACAATATGGTTTCCCTTCAACAGGGAGTGCATCTGCTGCGCATCCTTTATACCGGCACGAATGTAAATCGCAGAATTTTGATGGAGGGGATGACTTTTGTGGACATCGCCGGCAAGTAGGTACATAGTGGCTTGAGCAGACCTCTTCAAATTTGTCACCAAATTGGCACCGCTCGGCCTGACAATTTGGTACAATGCAGGTATTATGCATTTCACAGAAAGGTCGGTTGTCGACAATTCCACTGGAGCAACTATCGACCTGACAGGTATGAGACACGCAAAAGCTCCCGTTGTCGATGTGCCAGCCTGGACAAGAAGGCCGAGTGCACTTCTTCAATTCGTGAAGAGCACACAAGTCAGTATATGTCCCATGATTTGGATGATATAGTTTCCCCTCATTGCAACCTGGTGCGACGCAACTGTGCTCAAAGCAATAATCGTTCG
The DNA here is from genome assembly GCA_918026815.1 of Chalara sp. BL73. Classification (NCBI taxonomy): domain Eukaryota; kingdom Fungi; phylum Ascomycota; class Leotiomycetes; order Helotiales; genus Chalara; species Chalara sp. BL73. Next base: position 147,239 of record CAKJVC010000157.1, on the reverse strand, counting down.
GAACCTGTGCTTCATCTAACGTCCTTGGACGTGTGCAATTGCCGAGAAGGCATGTTGTATCTAAATAACAACTTTGAGTATCAATATTCAATACTAGGATCTAGAGGAAATCTTACGCATCAAGCATCGATTTTCAGCAGCTTTCTTTCTCTTAGTACAGATGATATCATCAGAATACTTCACTGGGCATTGGTCTATTGGGTAGATTAGCTTTTGTAACGCCAATAGAGCGTGTTCACTTACGCTTAGGACAGTATTTAGGTTCTTTCGCACTCCTTCGGCCACGGTTATGCTTCTTAACACAATCACTACATTCCTTCTCCGTGCTACGTGGACTATGGTTTGACATGGTCGACTATTTGGGCAGTGGATCTGAATTGATCCTATTGGCAACGTATTGGTCTTGTTTTTGAAGAGGTCTCTCTATAACAGGACAGGCTGCCGAGTTCTTGAAAAGCGGGGAGTTTGATTCAACGATTGAGAAGTAGATGGATGCTTGTGGTTTAAGTGTCGGGCGCTGTAGCCTAACGAAACCACGAGACAAACTCATTCTGTTACACAAAAGACGCCTTATTGTTCCGCTTTTTTTTTCGGTGAGCTCTTTAAGATTCATCTGATAAATTGTCCTTGGAGCATGATATCCTGCTAACATTCACTTCAGACAATTTGACACATTGAAAGCAGCTTATCCTTTCAATAGCTAAATGTCAGCAGCTTTTTGATGCCTCCCAACTATGGATATAGCTATGAATAGATTGCAGGTACTTCAAAGTTCAAATTGAGCTTGCATACTAGCCTTCATGGTGTCACAGGCTGAAAGAGCGGACTCGAACGGCGGATCATAAAACACCTTGTAAAGAGCCTCGGTGGCAAATATGCCAACTTGCTTCGGTGACCAAAAACAATTTTAATGTGCCAGCCTTATAGATCTTAAACAGAGAAAAGAAAAAAAAAAATAAGCCACAAATAGTTTTATGGTGGGTGGTTACGTGGTTAGGCTGATTTTGTCGCCCAAAAGCTAAGAAAATGAAGGGCGTCATGGCTTGCAGACCTGGCTGAAGCAGGGCCTCATGCGCCGAACTGATCAATGAGGATGGAAATGCGCAATTTTCAGAGCAGATAGAAGCAACACTGGCAGCCTTCTCATGCCCACATCCGATGCACTAGACATACAAGCAAGCCTTTCCATATCTATTCACGCATTCTCATTGCCTTAGGACTGCATATACAAGTTGAAGCTTATTTACATAGAGGCATGTACGCAACGTTTGAGCAGATATGATCACACTAATGATCCCTTACCTTGAAGGTCCCAAAAAATCCCGTCAATATAGTGCGTACTGAATACTTCAAACGAGAACTCCTTGGAGGTCTCAACTCATCAAACACGCAGGAGTCGAACTTCAGAGGCATTTTGCCAAGACCACTGTTGCACAGTCAGCAGATTTGTGATATCGCAGACTATTCTGAGTATTGGCCTCCGTCCGGTGAGCGATGCCTATGATAACACATTGGAGAGTGCCGATAGGTTCTATCAAAGCTTGCATCTATCCTGATTTTTATCAACGTAGCGCAAACGTTTCCCTTTCGTGCAATGAATCAATCGAGGCGCATCATGGATGCGTGTGTCGTGAGACATTCTCAGATTGATTATGGTCGCTATCGCTGTTCATGTCTTTTTGACTAACCTCGCTGACAACCTGTCTACACTGTTTCGAGTATAGGATGTCAACCCGGCGTAAAGGACGCGCAAGCATACCATATCACCCAAGCGTCTCTGCCCTTCAGCTCATTGCCGCCTCCTTTTCGCTTGCATCTCAGCATCGTTGCCAACTGACCGTTGAAACAGATCTGAATATCTGCCACCAATTGTTCCATAAAGCCAGGTTAAGCCGCTTCAAGACGGACCACCGCCTGCATTAAGAATGCTAACATTCAAGAGATATTCAATACTAGCCTCCAAGGAGATCCCCAGAAGCCCGATCAGATATCCAGAATTTTGCGTACCATCCGGAATCCTTTGGCATCGGCGGCAGAGCAGATTGAGTGTTTAGGTTCGCGAGAGCATTGTGCCTTCAGCTAAAGTCAGTGGATAGTTGATGGAGGTGGATATTGTTGATTTTGGTAGAAATATAAAGACAGGAAGAGTAAAAGAAATGGGCAAAGGAAGAAATAGTGATTGAACAACCTTTTGACCTATTTAGATGACTGGCCACGATTTATCCGCTCTCCCCTTCACAATTCAGGATTGCTTTCAGGCAGCTACAACTCTCACTCGGGTGGACTCTCCACCATTTCCTGTCTGCTGTGGATAAAGTATAATAAGGGGAGGGAATGAAGGAAGAATGTGGGAGACGTGAAAAACAAAACTAATAGAAACAAGAGCTGCCTATTCCCTGCTGTTGTTTTGATCGCGGACTTTGATGGAAGGGTTGTCAAGGATCACTAGCGATGCACACGCGCCAGTGGTTCACGCCAAGAAGTTCGTCCAATAGCGCTATCTCTAACTGCTCTTTTTTTGTTCAGGGGAAAGAGGCAAATATCGAAAATCCAACCATAGCAACGATGACTGCTGTTCTGAAGAAACGCACAAATGGCATACGGCTGTTTAGAATGTTGACGTGGGGAGGAGGAATGAGCAGGATGATATGGAGGATCGATGGAAGATATGGGAGGAATTAGGATTGCACCGCCACACAATCGCACGTCCACGACTTCAGTCAGGAGTGAGCACAGTGAGCCTTTCGCAAATGCTCAGGCAGGCAAGCTTTCTGTCTTTCGTTTGTGGCAGTTCTTCGGCGGAGGATCTGAGTATTGAGTTTGAACTATTCATATCATTCATGAGCCTCAGTATCGCTAGGCGGTGCTGTTGACCAGTGTTGACCACCGTGCGTTAAGACATGCAAGTAGAATAGATAAAGACTCTTATACCGCAGGTATAGAGGTGAGCAAATTCTCCCAATCCCACAAAATATCAAGTGAAACATCCTTCCGAAAACTTTTACACAATGGCATCCCACAATATGGGAACAAACCTCTTTTCACTCACCAGCATCCTTCTAGCAAGCTCCTTTTTCTTTGCCATGACTCGAGCGGCTCCTATCCCCAAGACCATGGATGTGGAGAGTAGAGAAAGCACTCTCCTCTTACCCACCCGTGATATGTGGAGCGAGATCGCTGCTGTAAAGCCACGATACTCAACTATAGACAACCTCCGCATTGGAACTACAATCCTACCTACAGGCCGGTCTTCTCGGATACTTCCTCGCGCTCCGTCCGAGCAGCCGTCTGCTGGCATGATATCCCGCCCGATCGATTCTCCAGCTCCATCACCTGTGGCACGGAGGACACTCTTCCCTCGATACTCTATCGCGGATAATTTCAAGATAGGGACCGTTGTTAGAGAGACTGGAAGTGTGAGAAGCCCACTTCTTCCGAGAATGTCTGCCATGGAAGAATTGGAGAGGAGAACTGATCTCTGGAAGAAAGCAACTTTCGATCCAAAAGAGCCAGTCCAAAAGCGAAGTTCACATCTTCGTGAGGACACGCCTGTGGGAGCAACGAAAGTCTTCAGTGGCAGCCTTTGGAGAAGAGGCATGAAGAGAGAGGTGTTAGCTTGAGACACGATGTTTAAGGATCGGCGTTATGGTCTGCGAGGATAAAAAGTATTTGTTCCAAAAAACTTCTAGAGTCTAAACTTCTCCAATATATATTATTTCCTTTGTAGCAGCCCGCGCCTTCCTTACTTCTCCCAGGCTCAAAGTAACTTTTTTATTGTTGAAAATGAAGGTACTTGAATCTGAAATAACCCAGTTGGATCTCAAGCACATCTAGATTTTTCAGCCCGACTATATCCTCCAAGAGTCACTCATCATGAAGGGCATTTATTTGTTGTTGAGAATGTTCATACAAAGATTCATATGCCTTAGTCCTTGACTACCTAGAACTGGTTATTAACTGTTGTGGTGATCATCTTCAAATTGTCCAAAAAAAAAAAAAAAAAAAATTTCAATGAATCAGAGTGTTATCCTTAACCAGGCTACAAAAAGCATTTTTGAAAGGTCATCTGTCGCGGCGCATGTTTCAGGGCCGTCTCGCTTAAATTAGCATCCCTTATCACCCCGCAACCTTATTCTCCACATATGAATAAATAAAGGTCGTAAACCACAGCTAAACGACGACTTCAAGTCAATCACAACCACCTCATGGCGTCACAATCGCAATCTAAAGACGCCCAGGTCCTCAAGCTTAAAGACGGCCGTGATCTCGGCTATGCCGTCTATGGCAATCCCTCCTCGTCCTCAGCTCCAATTATCTTCTATCTGCATGGATTCCCAGGCGCAAGAGTTGAAGCGAAGCTCTGGCTTGAAAGTAGTCTGTCGCCTGTCATTGACGCACAATGTATTGGCATAGATCGTCCTGGGATGGGTCTCTCAACTTTCCAGCCCAACAGAAAGATGCTGGATTTTCCCGCTGATCTCATCGAGCTCGCAGAACACCTCAAAGCAGAGAAGTTCCATATAATAGGTGTCTCCGGTGGAGCACCGTATGCATTAGCCTGTGCGAAGCAGATTCCGAAGAACAAACTAATAAGCGTGGCTTTATGCTCTGGCTTGTATCCTGGGAGTCGAGATGGAATGCTTTGGGCTCTTCGTGCATTGCTATTTGTGGGATACTGGGCACCGACAGCTCTCATGGCGACTCTGTTCGATTCGAAGTTTGGGAGGCCTGCAAGGGACCCAGACCCGCAAGTAACAGAGGACTTTCTTATGGTAGAGATGCAAGGCAGACCAAAAGAGGACTTACAATGTTTCGAGAACACAGAGTTGAGGACGACTATAGCTGATAGCATGCGGAAAGCATTTGAGCAAGGAGGAATGGGTCCGGCTTGGGATTTCAGGCTATTCAGCGAAGTATGAACTATTCCTTGCGAAGTTGTCAATGCTGCCCAGGGAGTGGGGAGGTCTTGAGCTGTCTCACCCAGCCCTTTTGTCTTGCCGGTTTGGCGCCTTAAACGGCCCTGAAACTTTAGAGTTCCCACCAAGCTTTATGCTACTTTATTGCTAATTCGTTGCAGTGGGGCTTCGAGCTCGCGGAAATAGACGGAAGTCATGTCACGATATGGCATGGTGGAAAAGATGTCAACACCCCGATCTTGATGGCAGATGAGGCATCTCGATCCATCAAGGGCTGCACCCTCAATGTTTTCAACAACGAAACGCATATGAGTCTTCCTTATAACCATGTGGAAGGAATCTTGAGAGATCTTTTAAAATTATGATATTTCTTTCTAGCTATAAAAATGACCGGCTTTTCGATCTAAAGTTTTCTATGGAGTCCGATTGGCAACATCTACTAGATGAGCCATCCACAGCAAAAGGAGTTGACTGATAACCAAGATATTCTCTCGGAGTGTGAATGTACCTTTCCAAAGACATTCACATGAAACGCTATGAACATAACGGTAACAAGAAGCGGGGCCTGTGGTTTTGCATCATGGTATAAATTCCCTAGACTCATTTTCGCCTGCATGAACTCCCGTAGGTTGTCCTAAGTCCTCTAATTCCGTCGGATTTCCGGGATGGAACTCTTGAACCACCCTTATACTGGCAAGCTCAAATGCAACAATAGTACGACATATCAGAGCGGAGAGTACGAATCGAAAAATAATGTAGGCAGCCCACGGCGTTCCTATGACGAGTTTAGACTCTGGCACTTGATGTTCAGGTGAAGCAAAACACATACCAACAAAGAACAGACTCGAGAACATCAATGTCCCGAAAGAGAGATGCAAAATGGTGAACAATGTTATGAACCACGAGAATCCGACAAAGCGCTTATTATTTTCCTTATACCACACAACAGGCTCTTCCTCTCGAACAGCACAAGGCGTGAGTTCGCTCTTCACCATCTTTCTAGCATTGCGATACAATCTGGCTGATCTAGATCGGAAAGTCGCGATACCGAAGCCATGAGTGACCAGTGCCAGTCCAATCCACAGCTCAACAAGCATGTCACTGTTATCACAACTCATAATGGCTATTGTGTTGCGATTTATGACAAAGCTGGCATGCGCCAAATTGGATACAGCTGCGAGCGCAAAAATGTACTCCAAGATGATACATATATGTTGTCTCCTGCTCGACCTATACAGATCGATGAAAGTCATCCGATTCGCTACTTGCTCTGGCGATGCGAAGGCTAGGATAGACTTGTTGTAATCCAGTGCTCTCAAAGCGTTGACAGCAGGAGCCCCAAGGACCACTAAGAATGCAAGGAACGGTCGTCGATAAGATAGAAGAGCAAGCTCGGGAGTGCTGGATCCTATGCACCAAAACCGCAGTCAGTTTCTTTCTTCAAAAATATTTTGGAAGTAAATGTATTAGCACATAATTATGAGATATACGAGCAAGAGGATTTACTCTAAGATTCGACTAAAATCTTGAAGATACTTTCCACGTTTTGGTTATATTTATGAACAAAGAAAAAATCTCACGAACTATTAAGCACTCGAAAGGGGTTTCTTTGGTCTCAAAGTCGACTTACCTATCGTTGCAAGAATTGTAGGTGTGAGACCTAGAAGGACGCCTGCACTGGCAAAGTTGGCCTTGGTGTACTCTGTGGCTATATCCATCACGCAACTGAACATTTTGACGCAGTGTTCTCCATACAAGTTGATTCGCTCGTCGACATATTTTTGATATTCCTTAGAACAATTATTGACCACAGCGTTCTGCAATTCTTTCTTAACATCTGGGAAGAAGTCCTTAAAGCTGTTCCGCGGCCGATATGCAAAGACGGGAGATGATAAGGACATTATCCATTGCGCCAGGAAGAGAGTTCTGAGATATGATAGCATTGCGGATAAATGTGTATTTCACTTGGTAACAATTTATAAATTGGCATGTCTTTAATCTGCTACTAAATCGTGAGCACCAGGTAATAATTGGCCCAAGGCATGGGAATTTAAGCGCATAAGATATGAGGCTCAACTTGATACAAAGTGTGATATTTTCCAATCCCACATGGGGTGTGTAGGACAAGACCAGAGTGGTGGGAAGAAGTGAAACATTCAAGGGTCAGTGCGAAGCATCTGGAGTAGAAAAACTTGACCTGACGGAGTTTTCCGCTATCTTGCATGTATCGATTCCCAATTCATGGAAAGCTGAGATGTAATCCTATCAACGTGATCAAGAACAAGAGCTTTGTCTATAGCACAAACTCTAAAGTTACCAGGTACCAGGTACTAGTGATCGTGCCCACTTAGGCATTAGCAGACGGTTGAAACTAATGCAACTCCCTTACAAGTAAAGGCATCTGCTAACGGTCATTTCGTATGCGAAAATTCATCTCAAGAGTATCAACTAGAACTCGGAGCTGATGCGCTCTGATCGGAATAAAACGTAACCTTCAGAGGCAATGAAGAGGTTTAATGATATCACACTATTAATCAACCACGATTTAATTCTTGAATGAATATGGAAGCACATCTTATGTCACGAAAGCCATGGAGAAGAAAAAGCAATTTGCTTGATGTAAACAGGAAAGATATTGGGCCGGCACTTCCAAACAGAGCCAGGATCTACATCACTAGAACGACATTGACAAAAATAGCTACTTGCTAATGTTGGCATGTTATGATGAGAGACTCAGCTCAGCTCGCAATACATTACCGTTTTGATAAGGGTGGTTACACAGAACCAGGGGCAGTTGCTTGGCCACAGGTATGGGCCAACCTTGTCACTTTCGCATCTTGGACATCAAATCCCCAGACAGGTCAATTGCATTTGAAACTTGCTGAAGTGGCCTACAAAATATGGACGAGGCGTTGGCTAGAGAAGGGCTGGAGAAAACAGAAGACGGGGGGAGGACATTCCCTCCTCGAATGATTTTTAAACTCCGCGAATACACCATCCCAAACCAAAGTCAATCACATGGCACCCTCATCTCCCTATACTATAGACCTACATATGTCAGCCGCAACTGGACATGGCTGGCCAACTCTTAACTTACGACGGTTACAAGGGAACCATGAAGTAGCTGGCGAAGGCAATAAGAGCACCAATAATGGCAACACTACCTGAGTTCGCGGCAGCACTGGCTTGTGGATAGGTTGGCTTTGGAATAGCTGGTTGGGTGGCATTAGAGCTAGGCTTTGGTGCTTCCTTGGTGGTCTTCGTGACGGGCTTCAGTGTGATAGAAGCGTTGGTGGTTGGCTCTGGTGTAGTTGCAGAGTTGGTGGTTGAGTTTTGTGTTTTGGTAACCTTAGTGGTTGGCTTTGATGTTGTGGCAACCTTGGTGCTTGGCTTTGGTGGTGAAGAATAAGTGGCAATGGACTCCACGGAGGCAGGGATACTAGCAAGACTAAGGGGGGCAGGATGTGAATGCTCATGCACATGCTCATACTCATCACTGCCCTCGTCCTCATAGTAGTCGAGCTTGCCTGGCTCACGCTCGTCTTCCTCGTAATGGAACCAAGCAATCTCACCATCAGTGGAGGAGTCACGAGCAGCTATAGCAGACCCCTGCAGTCCATTAGTAGGGACAAGTTGAATAAATTAAGGCTAGACATACGGAAACGTGTGCGACGACCGCGCAAAGGCTTGAGGCACCGAGAAGGGCAACAGTTGTTGTGAACTTCATTGTGAATATTATTGATGAATATCTCTTTTGAGTATAATTCACAACCTTGATTGATAGAGAGTGAGAAAGCGGTTGAAAAGGAGGAGGAAAGGAATCAAGAGGCTTTTATACGTTTATTTTTGCTAGAGAACTTTATCCTTCTGGCCTCTGTAGCATATGAAATTATGCTCCGCTGCCGTCGCTGTATGTTGAGCTGTGGATAGGCATGACATGGTGAAATTGGGTGATTGCGAAAACATCTCGTAGGTTTCATCTACGGTGAGCTTAATCAAACATGGCTATTAAAGTCCGCTGGGATAACTGCATATTGGGGCAAGCTTTGGTTCACTTACGTGGAAATTTACGCACTTTACAGTTTCAATCGTTGTAGCCTGCTCAAAGTATCCAACACAGCGGCCTCACACGAGGTTTTTTAAAAAATATATTATTCAAAAAACATGTTAACGTTGGAAACAAAGGAAGTTAAGATACTTCACTAAGGATATGCTTGGTGATATTAGGAGAGACAATCCAAGCATAATTCATGAATAAAACTGGCAGAATATGGCTTGAAAACTCAAGAATTGGCCGGGTCTTAAAGCAAGAAAAACAGCCGTGGTATGAATAGCGCTTTATCAAGGAAGCATCCACCTGATCCACTCGGACTATAATATATCATTTTCAACAAAACCTTCAAATGAGAAGAGTCAAAGGTTGCGTGACGAATCTCAGCGGGCAATGTTATCCATTAAATAATGTGCTTCCGAGAGGAATAGCTCAGTCTTTTAGGTTGTTACGTCTGGATCTGTTCATATGTTGTTGAGCAATAGAACGGACGAACCGAAATATATGGGGCTTGGTGGAACCTGTCAAAGCGCTCAATCGTAAAATCACGTGTCGATTAGGTCTCTTATCGCAAGACCTCCCGAAGCTCAGGTCTAGCTCCTAAATTCATGCGAATGTTGAATGTCTGAAGCTCTTGCGGCCTTCTGCGCTCATAGACGAAGCTCTCTATCTCTAACGCCACACATACAATGTCCGCCAACCCCTCAATATCAAAGCCGCCAACATCAGGCAAAGACCCTCCTCCCCCATCAGCCTCTCCCTCAGCAGCTCCCGCCAGCTCGCCCGTCCGGCCGTCTCCCATGCGAAATCCCACCTCCGACTCGCTCCCTCCGCCAGCATCCGTTCCCCCCTCCATCTCCCCGGCGCCAGGGCCACAAATGGAGCGCCCTCCCTTTTCACCGTTCTTCACGCTGATCCACGACCCGCAAACAACCACCACCCACCACCCAACCAGAATCCACTACCTCTTCGCCGACGACGACGACTCCCTCCTCACGGCAGCCTGTCTGCGCTCCCTTTCCTCTCACTCGCAGCCCCCGTCCGCCAGGTCATCAGTCCGGAACTCGTCGACCTCCTCCTCCTCATCCGCGACCTTCAGACACGCGGCGCAGAAAGGCAAAGCGGCCGCGAAGGGACCTCCGAAAGAAAAGGAGCGGCCGAGGAGGGAGGAGCGGGTTTTGGTCATCGATGTCAACGAGACGGGGGACGGCATCACAGGGGCAAGCAGCTTGAGCCCGAACTGGCAGATCCTGAACGCCAGCCTGGAGAAGGCGCCGCAGTGGGAGGGCGGTGACGAGGGCGGCTTGATGTTGAAGGTTGAGGGCGTGGGAGGGGTAGGAGGGGATGAGACGGTGGGGCTGGGGCTGGATGGTGCGGGGAGGGGAGATGAGGACGAGATGCAAAGGCTGTTGGAGAGCTTTGACGCGAAGATGGCGTTGCTGAGAAGAGTCGTGGAGGGTGCTGGTGGTGCGGTAGGCAAAGAGGAGCAGAAGAGCGGAGGCGATACAGCGCTTGAGCAGAAGGTAATTGGAGATGCGGAAGTCAGGGAGGACGTTGATGATGGGTGAACATTATCAATTGGGCCACATGGGCTGGCCATGAATTATAATACACTGAAATCGACTACACTTGTTATGTGATACATAAGGTCGGAGTTTGGGTGCTGGGAATTGGACACCCAATGCATTTGGATCGCCCATTGTCTGGGTCCTACATGGAGTTGTCAAGGCCAAATTCGCGCCTTAGCATAGAAAATATCACGAATATGGTATTCTAACTCTGGTGAAGGTACGATGTTCATTAAACTACCTAACTCTAACCTCCGCCCTCGCCATGAAAGGAAGAAGGAAACAGCTCAATCCTCCAACCCCAAAAGATCTCGTCTTTTCCTTATAAGGAAACAAAATGAACGGTGGTATTCTTACAGGCTAGGAGAAGCCCTTGCATCAGCGACAAAGGGAATAGAAAACGCCGTGGAAATGCTCGTCAGTTAAAAATCAATCGCAATTTTTATGTGTGGTGCCAAATGTACAATCCTGCATAGCTTTTCCTCATGCAGAAAACCTCAACCCTCGCTTGACTGGACTTCGAAGCTGTTTACCAATGATAGGAGCGCTCGTAAGTCTGTCGCCCTCCCAGGCGAGACCAGGAACCACCACTCTTTTCTCTGCGTGTGCGGATCCGAGAACAGCGCGGCGTGTGATGAGATGTTCGATGCTTCGCTTGGGTGTAGTGGAATTGTTGTTCTGGATGACAAATTTGTAGATGAGGACCACGATGACGACGATAATAATGATGAGGACTATTGTACGTTAGTAAGGCTACTGTGAATAGCGAAAGAAGATACATACCGACTATGCCCAAGCACCACCATTTCCATTTGCGAGCATTTCTAGCACTCTTGATCGCAACTCCAATCTCTTGAGTTCCCTTGTCCATATTCTCAACAACCTCCTCTCCCTTCATTTCAATGTTGGTGACTGCGGCCTCTTGTTGCACAACTAACGCCTCCATATCCTGGAATAATTCTGCAAGCTCAATCATCTGGGACTCGATCTTCTGGATAGCAGCATGACGGTTTTCGACAGCGTTCAAAGCAGCTCTGCTCTGGCCTCTCCTGTCGCTTTGCAGAAGAGCTTGTGAGAATACTTGTTGGTTGGAGGTATCCTCAACCGCCTCACGAACCTCCGCCTCAGATGCCTCGGGGCGCACAATTCTGTATTGACGCGCCATCTGGTCCTGTAACTTCTTTCTGAAGGCCGAGTCCATTTGCTGATATTCTTGAATTGCAGCCTTCAGCTTTCTATCAACGTTGCCGACTTGTGGAGCATTCTTGGCCGTGCCGGATTCAGGGTTCTGCTTGATTGCCTTAACTTTGGCTGTGAGGTTGCGGTACAGGCCCATTGTCTCAGAAGCCATGGAATCGAGCTGCCTGTTGGTACTGCTATTGAGCGATGAGTCGGGGTCCTCGAGCGATCGTTGTTGAAGCTGTGCGAGATTCGCTAAGCTTGCTTTAATCTCGTCGATTCCTCGATTGACCTCCCGGCAGTCGTTGAGAATCTTATTAGGGTCCTGTTGCTGTCGTCCATATTGGCTGCCATTCTGGGTTAAAGACGCCATCTCAACATTTTGACCTGCGTCTGCCACGTTAGCCAGCAATTCAGCTGCTGCAATCTTTCCCAGCTTACTGTAATCGTCTCGTGCCATCGCCGGGCCATTGCCATATCCTGGCGATGTTGGATATGGTGGTTGTGCAGCATATCCGCCTTGGTTATCTCCTCTCTGATCGTAGGGGTTCGCGCGACCTCCTCCGTATCTACATCGATGATGTTAGCAGTCGCTTCAATTGAATTTGAGTCTCGTCGCAGGGTGTGCGAAGGCTCGTTCGTTGTTGTTGTTTTCAGGATAGGGGAACCACTAACCCGTACTGCGCCATTGTTAGTGTTGATTCTGGTTGGGATTGCTGTGTGTAGAAGATGAAAAATCAATGAGTAAATAATGTGAATGAAAGAGAGAAGGGAAGCGGAGTGGTGGAAGGTGTGGTGAATGTGTGTGACCTTTGGAGGTTGAAACAATGATTGGCACTTACGGAACTCATATTGCAAAACCCAAGCTTGACCCCTAAACGCTTTGTTGTGGACCTGTCGAATCAAGTGCCGAGCTACCAATTTCCTTGCCTTGGCCCTTGACAACCACGAGTTTAGAGTGAATCACTGGGGATGGGTTGATTGTTGATTGATTGTAATCTGTTTTTTTACGATGAGGATGAGGATGGTGAAGATGGTGAAGTTGTTGATTGCTTGATGTAAAATAAACCAGAGGAATGTCTATTGGGGAAGAGGCGGGGGGGTGGTGGGTGGTAAAAGAGGATAACTTTTTTTTTACCGTCAGACTTTCCACCAATTCAGCCAACCTGGAAACGGGACAAAAGTCGCCCTTCTCCTCCAACTGGGTGGGTTCTGCTGCCCAGACGATTCAGGTAACATGTCTAGCCGGATTGGTCTCAGAGAAAGGTAAGCGAGGCCAGCGAGCCAGCGAGCCAGCCTCAAATGGTACGACTGCGCCCAATCAACCTTCAAGCTCAGCCACCAGTCGCCCATCATTACCCATCATCACCCAACCCATCGTATTTTTAGGAATCTCACCTGGTTCTGTCTGTGAGAGTGGCTACAACAAAAGTCGCCGCAGGATCGACATGTGCATGCAAAAGAACGCGTGGTGGTCCTTCCTCAAGTTGCCTCTTAACACCAACCACCCCAGAAGTAGGAGGAAGAGGAGAGATCCTTAAGGAGTTACTGAGCCTGGCTTGCATCAATACGTGAATCATTGGGAGGATAAGAAGGAATCAAAAAGCCAGCGTGACCGCCTTCACGGCCAAAACCGCCTCTCCTCTGGTTTACAGCACAATGACGCGCTTAGGTCACTTTGTCGCCTCTCCATTGCCAATATGCATATGTCGGTATACGGAAGTTCTATTTTGTGGGCAGCGTAAGCACCTAGCCGCAGCAAACCTACATAAAGGCTATCCCACTTCATAGGCCAATCAGCGAGCCAATGTTTTACTCTATCGAGTCAGAATAGAACAATATCGGATACAGTTGTAAATGCTTCATCCGAGCTTCTGCACCCAATAATATATGTCACGTGGTTCATTGCCTCACGGTGAGAACTCTTAAAGGCAAGTCTCAAGCTTGTCGTCTTGGATCAAGCAAGATATCTTTTCTTAATTCAATTCCTTGCATGACTATAACCTAGTCTGAAATTTCAGTTAGTAGATAGAAGGAATGTTGGATCAGCGAGGATCTAGTCTGATCACGTCAGCCTGATAGCTACCTTGACCATCCGTTCGCAAGTGTCCGTGAGCGAAGCAAGTATCATTTGAAGGCCCGGGTCAAGTCCAAATGGAAGCCGGGATCCGATAATATTCGAGACTTATATGCGATTGTTTCAGAATGAAGTCGGTCTCAAGAAGAGTGGCCAATCAAAATTGCCACAGGAATATCTCGAGGCTTCTGCTCCCTGTCGCACTGTCGGGTCTCAAGGCCCTTTTTTCTTCGAACTCTATGAAGATTTGGAGAACCTGTCATTTCCATGGCCTGGCCTCATGAAAATAATCATTTACTGAAGGAGAATGCAACATATGGCCGTTTGCATATTTGCTTTATTACCCAGACCTGGTTAGTAATAGGCCCGTAGACCAGTGCACCGCAGGTTTCAACCATATTATGCAGTATGAAAAGTGAAAGGGTACCTACTCTGTTTTGGGTTCCCTTAGCCCAATTTCTGGTGTTATGAATTATCCTCCTAAATATGGGTCACATATTAGACAAGACGTATAGTTAGAAATCCTATTTCAGGTTGTAAATGCCTGAACACATCAATCCCTTATTTTGCCATGATCAATATGATATCCCATCTACTATTGGAAATTGGGAATGTCAGGGAAACAAATCCTCGCAGAAACTTCGAAACCGAATCAGCGATTCAGTGCTTGCTTGTCTTTTGATCCCTCAGTGGTAGGCATGTTGACCATGCAAATGAGTCGACTTCTTGAGAGATCCTCAGGCTTCACAAAAGATTTCATGCTGCCGTGTTAGAAACCTGTGCTCTCAACATAATGTAAGATAAAATATTAAGTGCATTGATGTTATATTTCACTTGAGAAGGGCAACAATGAGCAAAGGTGATCCGTTCCAAAAGTCCAGCGGGCATAATCATGGACAAGATCGCAATTGGTGAATAACATCTGTATTCCCCTCACATGCAATTGAAAATCAGAGATGCCTCAAGAATAAAGGCACCAGCAAATATACATCCCAATGCTTGAGGTTAGGAAAATCAAGGCCCGGTCAAAATTCAGGGGCTACTCGCCTACCAATAACAAACCCATCCAGCCAATCAGAACCCTCGATTTAGATATTTTATAGCCCAAAGCTATATCAACCTGCTTAAGCACATTCCTCTCACCCAAAAACCAAAAGAGTTTGTCGGCCATGCAAACGTGCCAGAGCCCAAACTGGCTGATCAAAGATCCGGCATTTGGCGTAGCGAGCGTCACCGAGGTCACGGAGGAGGCTGCGAATATGGGGTCGAGGAGGACGGTTGTAAACGCCCCTATCGGCAGCCTGGACGCCTGGCTGTCGGATAGTCAACGTGCACCTGAAATACGGTCACATCATGCGAAAGCATAAGGTTGGGAGTGGAGGCGGAAGCCTATAGCCCGAAAGTCGGCCCTCTGAGGCCGATGTTTTTTGTTTTTTTTGGGCTGTTTCTTTTCAGGGTATTTTTTGGGGGAGGGTTTCTGGATGGCAATGTGCCAATCTTCAGCGCTTCAGTACCTCAGCGCTGCGAAGGCGGCTAATATTATAGCTGCAGAGCCTGGAAAGCGGATCTGTTCGCCGGCCCCGGTGCTCCGTGTAGATGTGCCTCCTGTCGATGTGGTCGAAGGACTCCCTAAACCCTGCGTAGGTGTAGCCGCAGCATTTGTTGCAGGGAGCGTAGTTGTTAGAGTCCCCGATGTTAATGTAAGCACGCCAGAAGTCACAATGGCCAGTGTTGATGGAATCGTGATTGTAGTGCGAGAAGTTACAGGGTCGTCGTGGCCACAATGTCTTCCATGTCCACCACTTCCAGAACAGCGCGTTGCGGTCTGCGGCGTTGAAAAAGTAGAGGACCCTCCACCTGTATGTCCTCCTGCATCACCTGGATTCTCGTCATTTCCATTGACAGCCTGCGAGCTCCTGCTGAGGCCTGGGTTGGGTCCGTTGTAAAGGTTTCCTCTTTGGCCGTTGGAGAGGGTGTAGTCGCCTGTGATGGCGTTCCCGCTCGCGGTGAGAAGATGAAAATACCCTGTCAGTATGTTGTAGCAGAACGGGACACCTTGAAGTGAGTAGCAGGCCTCCGCCGTGGTGCCTGCGAACTGTCAGACCATGGGAGCTGTTGCCGCGCGATATCCTTACATTCCAAATCGGCGTCGTCGCGCTTGATCGCCTTGATCCCTGCATTTACGCTCCCTTGGCCAAGAAGAGATATGTCTAAGCTACTTAATCCACGTCCGTTTGACCCTTCATTCTGGCTGATAAAGCTTTCGACTGAAACTGCTCTCGCGGGGGAGCATTTAACCCTGTCGTCTGCACTCTATAATTTCATTAGCTAACGCTGCAGGTGCTGATGCGTAGAAACCGAATCACTTACGGAGAAAGCAAAGAGGAAACTAGAAACCACAAAACATTGAATGGACTTCATCTCCAGGAAGGGCTTGACTTGCTGTCAGGCACCCAACTCACGAGTTTCTTTGAGTTCCTTCCTACGATTTTCTGCGCGGACCATCACTTTATGGGGAAGTCCTCGCATTTTACTCAGCCATACTAGGAATGCCTGATGCAGCCTGATATCGTTTCTGGTGTCTAGTCCGGATCATGCATGACGAGGACCAGCATCACCCAGTTGCAGTTTACCGTGGCGGCAGCCAAGTCTTGGTGTTCTAGATTTCGATTCTTGCCCCAACCGAATCAGATTAGATTAAATCACAATGCTCTCTAGTCAGGCGCTTTGCGTGCTGTATTGATACGTTGCGCAGGCCGTATATTCATTTATCAGAAACTCTATTGTAGCTCAATTAGAGTTTTAGTGATACGTATATGCAAGGACCGCACTGGCGAGATCCGAAGGTTTCACCACAACATCTCGCCCTAAACCATAAATATGGCAACATTTATACGTTTGCATTGGACAAAAGCAGCACAATATAAACATGAAACATCAAGCGAGACTCAGAAAGATGAGATGTTGGCGATGAATGATATTCCTATTTACGCCTTTCCTAACGACCAAGCTCTGCTGGCACCATGCTCTATATTTACAAGAAAAGAAGATAATAATATTTATACACGAAATGTAGATCATAGCAAGGCCTTCAAAAGTCTGGTTTTCATCCGAAATTCTGCCAGGTCCGTTCTAGACGGAGATATCACGAGCGTGACGGCGAACAACAGTGCTGCCAGTGTACTCCTTATCTGCGTGAGATGTGTAGAAAGAAGAGAGCCATGAAAGGAGATTGTTAAGGGTAGTGCCAGTTGGTGGCTCGAGCGCGCTGGGAGAAGTGGTCTGGGATGCCTCAGACTCGGGGTTCTCAAGAGTTGGTGTGGTGGTCTGAGAGGGAATCTCAACAAATGATGAGGTGGTTGCGACTCCGGTGGCCGCCGGGATTGGGGAGACGATGACGGTGGACTCAACAACGGTCACGGAGGTAGCAGTGGATGTGGCTGCTGGGCGAGTGCGAGTTTTGCTTGGGCCTTTTGGAGTTCGTGTTGGGCGACCTGGACGCCCTGTGCTAATTGCAGTGGTGTTCGAATAGATTGGGAATCCGGCTGAGGCTGTTTCTACGACGGAAGCCGGAGCGGACGTGGTTGCTGGTGCTTCGACGGAGGTGATGGCTGGGGCTGAGGTAGCCTCGCCATCGGCAGCGGAGGTAGCGCTAGTTGCTGCACTGGTGGCAGATGTTGCCCCAGTTTGTGGTGTGTCAACGGCACCTGAGTAGAGAGTTGGTCCAGGAATGACATATGTTGAGAGGGCTTGGTAGATGTTGACCAAGATTCCCGGGTCAGTTGGGGTGTAGAACTCAGTTGCAAGAACTCCAGCCGGTGTGGCCGTACCGGATCCAGTGATCTCGAGGTTGACGCATTGGGGGTAATTTTGGGCTCCGTCTGCGTTGTTGGCAGAGTGAAGAGCAATGGTCTCGTGACGGAGGACATATTTTCCAGGAGCGATGTCGGATGGAATAGTGACAGCCCAGGTGTTGTTGTTGGCAATCATCTGGTCGGAGCCCCATGTTCCTGGAGCGGCGGAGCCGTCGATAAGCCCAACCTCATCAATCTTGAAGAACTCTAGAGTGGTCTTGTCAACAGTGGTGCAGTCACCGTTACAACTAGCAAGGTAATCAATCATCGGGCCGTGGTGAGACTCGGGCCATTCAGTCCATTGAAGCTCAACAACTCCTCCGGCGGCGACTGTAGCGTAGGCTTGGCCGTTGGTGGCATCCAAGTGACAGATGATGTCTGGATCAGTGTACGCAGATGGGGCAATGAAGCCTCGGGACTCGTCTTCCGGGATCGACCAGCCAGCAACTTCTGGCTGTGTTGCCATATACTTGTAGTTTGTATTGTAGCCATCATAGCTTCGATGTATGTTAGACCTGCTAATTCAGTGCGTAGCTTTCGCACTTACTATACTCCGTCAGCAACTATCCCCAACACGAGGCCATGAGCTGCAGCCCTTGTGGCAAAAGCAACTGTTCCAGCAAGAACGGAGATCTTTGAGAAAGACATTTCGAAATGTATGATGTTCTTCGCACGGCGGAATGATAACGACAGTTTTGTGTGTGTTTGAAAATATGCTTCAATCGATGAAGTCTGAATTCGAAAAAGAATGTGAGAAGTCCGAAAACTGAAAAGAATGTGAATTCAACAAAGGTTGATGGCTGAGAAAGCAAATATAGAGAGAACTTCTGGAGTCTTATATATGAAAAGGAACAAAATGGCAAATTGTGACCCAGGTCTTGTCAGATTAAACTACTAACCCCAAAATATGATTACAGTGTTGCGAAGGCTAGATGGAGAAAGCCCATTTGATCCACCAGTTGGTCGGTGTGGGACGATCGTTTTCACGCCATAGGTAGACATACTCTAAAAACCTCCATAAAGCGGGATTGAAGAAAGTCATCACTCTCCTTTGCGCCTGGGTGGGTATAATTGTTACTGCAACGCACTCGCAATATCACGCCTGTTGAAGTACCCTGATCGGTGGCTTGATCGAGCAAGGAGAACCTTGAGTACCCGTCAATTAGAAGTGCTAATTGTGAGAGGCACAGATAAAGTCACGAAGCAAGAGTCTTGGCCTTAATATGTATGATCATGAAGTGGATATGAAAGTGAGGGAAGGGGCCTCCACGCGGGCGAGAGATCACAAGTATCCTAGTCGGATGTGTTTCAGGGGCTTTAGCGAGATGCTGCCGAGAAGCTGCCCCTGCGTTGACCACGTTTTTGGGCGGCACGGCTTGTTGATTTTAGGGTCAATGTGGTCCACTCTGCCAAACGGAAAAATTTGTTTGAAACAGGCTGACGATTTATATAAAAAATAAGAGACTATCCTGCATGAGGGTCTCGCAGATAAATGAAGTTGAGATGGGCTCATCTTTCTTGAAACGCACCAACTTCCTCCAAATTTGCGAATCTTACCTCATGAGTGTGAAAGCACATCTAACGTGCATGGCCAGACCCTTCAAGGGGATCTAATGAAAGATCTGGGGATTCCTCCCGTGTCCAGAAAAGGATCCTTTGTACCCGTTAGTTGGAAATGTTTGTCTGCGTTCGAGCATGTTGAACATTTCCTAACTCTACTGGTTATTTTATCTTCCCTATATCTCCTGATCATTGCGTACGCTAGAGGTATCAGAAAAGAAATTTTGACACTAATGGAAGATGAAGATCGAAATAAAAAAGCCAGCCTTATAGCGTAGGTAATTGATTATATTGAATGTAAAGCAATCTCATTTTTTTGATATTGTTGATGTGTAAGCCAATATCCTGTACTCGGACGAGGCTGATAATCTCGCTCGTTGCCAAGACATCGCCTTTTGACGACCACAACTTCATTCCTATGCGAGACCTCGCAGTTCCCCAACTTCAGTAGAAAATGCTGTCGACTCCTGCTCGTAAGAGTTCCACAATAGAAGCTCGGTATATTTGCTCCTCGATATGGTAGTCGAACTTAGGAAGCACGAACATCTGCAACACGCTGCATCTCATAACGATTTCCAGCATGTCAGCCTCATCTACAGCCTCGAGCTCTTTAACGCGGGCGAAGGTTCCGGTAGCGATTTTCCTAGCTGGTTTGAGCATTTGGGGCATATACTATTACTTCAAAGATGAGTCTGAATCGTACGAGCCACCCGAACCGTCTGGCAGCGGACTGCATCGGAGCAATGCCGTCATCCATCGCGACCGGTCGCGATGGCTACCACAGTAAGTTATCAATAATCAACATTTCACGCGGGTTAAGTATACATCTGCTGACAAGATTTTAGCGACTCCCCTCAACCTATAGCTCAAGATGAGGATGCAGATCCAGTAGCACATACATTGACGGATGGAGAGACTGTTGTGGACGACCGCCCTTTCCAAGATGATTACCCATGGGCAGATCCTCCTCAAGAATACCAACGTCAAGGTCAAAATATCGTTCAGCTTCTCTTTCGAGTTTCTGAAGATGCTACGAGACGGAATGCTTATGTTCATCGCGGATGTGCCTGCAATTCATGTGGCTCAGTGCCAATTCGAGGCATTCGATATAGGTGTGCCAACTGCGCGGATTATGATCTTTGTGAGACCTGTGAGGCTCAAAGTCCTCATACCAGGACACATATATTCTACAAAGTCAGGGTTCCCGCACCAACCTTTGGACCTAGGCATATTATGCCCGTTTGGTATACCGGAAATCCAGAAGATCCCAATACTCACAAGCCTCTTTCAAAGGTACTGATAGCCAAGCTGACTCGAGAAACTGGATTTGAGCGACCAGAGCTTGATGCCCAGTGGGAACAGTGGAAGTTCATGGCAAACGTAGAGTGGAGAGAAGACCCTGATGATGTGAACGTAGCAATGGACAAGAAGACATTCGAACGTTGTCTAGTGCCATCCGGCGCATATAGGCATGCGGCGCCGAGCCTTATCTTTGACCGCATGTTTTCATTCTATGACACAAACAATGATAAATTAATAGGATTTTCTGAGTTTGTCCACGGCCTGGCATACCGAAAGAAGAAAAACAAATGGAAGAAAATCTTTGAGGGGTATGACATTGACGAAGATGGATACGTAGATAGGAAAGATTTTCTTCGCATATTTCGTGCATATTATGTGCTGTATCGACAAATGCATCGGGACATGAAGGAAGGAATGGTTGATCAGGCAATGAGCAGTGCTGATGCACATTCGACGATTAATAGTCGAAAGCCTTTGAGCAGCGCCTTTGGGAGAACTGGGCAATATAGGTAGGCTCTTGCAAGAAGTCCACTGATTAAGATGTGCAAATTTTTCCCAAACGAAAAGCTTAGCAAGCGCAGCACAAACTTGAGCTTTCCTGACAGGCAGCTAACAGTTTCTGTTATAGGGAATATGACCCACCAGACCCTCGTGCTCGTAGGGAAGGAAAAATCGCCACGTTAACTGGAGATTATGAGATCACCGACAGCAAGGGGATTGTCAACGAGAGCGGCGATGATACCATCCGCGCATCAGACCGCGGAAATATCCTCAAGAACTATAATACCATTCGAGAAATGGGTCCAATAAATTCGTTCTTATCAGAACAATATTGGCAAGCTATGGTGGATCGCTCAACGGCTTCGCGATCCGCTTTCAATCACACCTCTACAGCAGGGGAAGAACTTTCGCCAGAATGGACACAGAACCTCGACTTGGAAGATTCGGAAACCCTTTTCGTCCCGTCATGGGATCGTGATGAATGGCCACCAGACTTTGTAACGGTCACGGAAGAAGACTTGGAGGCAAGTGGGCTTGGCGGTATGTCGCTTGAAGAAGTACCTGAAAACTATCGCCAAGAGGTCATGATGGAGGCACTTCGAAGAAGCCATATTCAGTATGAACTCCGCAAACGCTGGAGACGGAGGCAATTTTATACCGACGAAGAGGAAGGTGCTGTGGCACCGGATGATTGGAAAGATGAATACGATGTGTTTGATTCGAATAATAATGGTGAGAGTTCTAATGCAGAGTCAATGCGTAAAATTCGATCACGGTCATCGTCAAAAGTCAGATTCGTGGACAACTTGGATGATTTTGAAACACATTCAACTCATTCTAATTCCTCAAGGAGTATACCTGAACGGTGGGGAGGATTAGAGATTCCAGACGCGGAAAGAGATGCTGGAAAAGAGATACTTTACCAGGTAACACAAGAAGCTTTCAACGAGCTACTTGATTCACTTTTCCGGGAGAAAGAGGATCTTGCTGTCGATGCTTCAAAATCAAAGAAACATCGTGAGCGGTATAGACATCTTTACACTACACCTGAGTTTGAGGCTTTCGCAGAATCTATGGAGGAAGATGCCAGATTTTTACCGCCAAAATCAAAAGGCTTGAGAAGGTCAAAACGACAACGGGACAGTCCAAACCACAATACTTCGTCTAGTCTTGACATTACGCAGAATCCCGTGTTTCCCGACATTGCTGAAGAACAAGCAGGAGAAATGTCACTCGAGCAGCTTCTCAATGCTACGGGATATCATGTTGAAGTTCCCACAGAAGAACAGTCACACAGTAATAGGGAATATGATTTGATTGAGAATGAGGACGTAACACTCGAGAATGGAGAGCCTCAAGAAAGCTCAGATCACCCTTACTCTCTTAATGGATCTCCGACACAGCACTCCGAATCTTCCTATGATCCTACTATGCCGCAGTTCCGACCGAACAGTGAAGCGAAGAGTCCACCCCTTGAAGAATCTCTAGCAAAAGACACTGAGCCCACTCGGGAAACCCACAATCAGTCTTCAAGGAATGATGCTGAAGAGCGTTCTGAAACTGAATCTCCTCCATCACAAAAGTACTTGCTCCGACTGCGCCAACTGGACCGGGCGGAGCAAGAAACAGAAGAAAGAGGCGGTTGGGGAAAATTATCATTCGCAGAGTTTGAGGAAGCGGTCAAAGGGCACATCAATGCTGGAAAAGCTCACACTGTGGATTATCTGGGGAGCTGGATCGACTTTTGCGTCCCTTGATATATAAATAACACACTGTATAATGTAAATATATGTATTTTATGTATACATAACGAGCAATCAATCATTCGCAGCAATAGCAGGCAGTTTTCGACCAATTTGTAGCTCCCATTGGCACCCAAAATATTAGTAATGGAAGTGTAGGGCGATTATCATAACTCATTACATAGATATGGCTCGTAAGCATAATGCTTCTAGCGACCAGGAGTATACTCCGAAGCATATCACATGACGATCTGATGCAGCCATCCGAGTCCTCGTGTTACAGATCAACCACAACACTGGATCAGGGGACGATCAAACACGAAAATCGGGATGGCATAAATTCCGATACCGTGATCGACATCATAACGTTGAAAATCGCTACTAATCTAGAGATAGCATAGTAGAAGCCGGGCTCGTATCGTGTGTTCCATAGTTCGTCTGAGAACATTGTCTGAGGCTCAAGACTTGATACCGGATTGAGACAAGGACAAGGGGAAGAGCGCCGTTTACCCAGACTTGGGATGAGCAGCATTCTTTTTCAGGATACAAAATGGACGCATACTCCTCAACACAAGAGCCACTTCATCACTCACTTTATCCGTCTTTACTTTTGCACTCCTCAAACGGCCTGGTGTCGCATCTCTTCTTGTACACATTTTACGGACCTTTTTGAAATACATTCAGTCGTTAAGGCAATTTACAATATCACGATCTTTAAGACATTAATTCTACAGCTTCTCCATCAAAAACACAATTCTGTCAACATGGTTCGCATCACATTCGCAGCTGTCTTTGCTTGTTTGTTCCCTCCATATCTATCAACAAACCTTCAGACTGACATAGCGAGTAGTCGCAATCACCGCCCTAGCGGTCACCCCTAACAATGCCGGCGCGAGGAACGTCGGACAGGGAGACGGCGCTCAGTTTATCACCGGGGGTTGTGTAAGTGACGCAGACTGTGCTTCTGCATGTTGCGCCGGAAATCCAACCGTAGGAGTATGCTCTGCGGAGGCAGCTTCATTGCAAGCTGGCAAGACAGGTTGCGGGTTTGTTGATGCAAATGCGCAGGCCACGAGTAAGTTACTCTTAAGTTGGACAGGGAGAGGTGGAGGTTGGAAGATGAGAGATTTGTTAACGGAGATATGTAGTTGCTGCGGCAAAAGCTCAGGTTGCTAGACAAGGCTTCAGACGTAGCAGAACTTGAGGAGCTCGGTCTGATGGAAGAGTGGTCGCCTGCACGGATACTTGGATTTATCTGAACGCAATACCGCGTAATCAAGTGGTTCCCCTCGAAGTATCAACGAATTTCACTACATAGAATTAATTTCTGCGTAACTAAGTATTTGCATAGTATCCCTACATCCGTCTCAACATCCGTGTAACCGCATCCCTATAGCCCCTTCCCTTCTGACGCAGAGGATGCATAGCACATTCCCCACCAGTTCCCTTTGTAACATTACACTACCTTGACCTTTAGTTGCTTCCTACAGCCCGAGCTCATTCAGCCTAATACAGATCATACTCCCTCGTCAGCTACGTGCGTAGAATTTGAGCTTTGAAAGGGTCGGCTTCATCTCGAGATTTTCTTTTGTTTGCGATTGTTGAACTTGATGTAAGGTTAGTATACGTGCATTATATGAATATTGAGCCTCTTCTACAGGTTGGCCAAAATGAAAATTGCTCAAGAAATGCTGCAAGTTATCAAGGGTAGCTTTTGGCTTTATATTTAGAATTTGATTCTGCTGCCATAGATCTGTATGTCGAAGAGATCGATTACAAATAATCTTCTCACCTAGTAAGTTGGTACTACGGGTTGAACATAAGTAGAGAAAATACTCGTGCTCGTTAAAAGCTAGGGTATAGTTACACGTACTTCTTCCCAGACTTGGCGTTTGAAAAGAACTCTGCATTGATGTGCTGTTACTATTAATAACAGTCTGAATAAATAGGTTCTTTATGCAAATATTGCTTAGATGCTAGCCAAAAAGGAGTCAACAGTAAATACATCCTCTAGTTTGGTAAAGGCTGAGCTTCTACATTAATATCTTGCTTGCACTAAGTGTAATAGCATATAGGTTTTGTGTCTCATTACAATATTTAGTTACAGCCCTAAAGGCAAACATCATGATCATATCACCTACTACCATGACCGTATTATCGCCTGGCTATTAACTATTCCCTACCGCATCTAGTTTTTCAGTCATATTCCAATATGTGATCTTTAAATCATACTGTTAGGTGCAGGAATGTCATGTGCCAAAGAGTAATAAGAGAGCCGGGCACAGCTCTAGGTTTCAGTTCGTAATGGGGTCACCAGGGGCACGGAGGGTATAAGTAGAGGCTCAGAGCGTAGTAGAAAGAGTAGAGATTAGTCTATATAATAAGTTGGAGTTGATTTTTGCCACACTATCCTATCCACCCTACATACATACCAATCCTCAAGATAAAAATGGCGATAGAAATGGCGTAAACCATGCTATACAAACCCTTTGAGATTATCCACGCAAATGATTGGACATACCTCGACCATGCTTTTGGCACCACCCGCTTGGCCGAACTAATATTAACCTCTTTCTCCTTTCCCAGTTTAGCAGCATTGCTGGTCTCTCTCCATCCCCAAGCTATGAGCCCGAAAAAAGGGATGATCGAGCAAAGAAGTGAAACATTGTGCATTTTCCACCAGACTTCAATCATCGACTCACAACCAGCGATATGAACAATGAATACCGGAGTCGTTTTGGCTTTCCTACAGCTAGCCGCCAAAAGTCTAAAAATCCACTTCCTCTGTTTCCGTGTAATCGCAGCAAAAAAAAGACTTGTAACCAAAAGCGAACTAACAGAGATTAACAGAAGGCCATCCGCAGAATATATATGCAGCGGCGTCATCGAGCATTCAGAGCCCCACGTGTACGTGCGCACAATAGGCAAATTGCTCTCCACAGCTGGTAGTAACAAAACATGTGTCACATCACAAACATCATAAAACACCAATTCCTCCATCGGCTTCCCATAAACCCTGGACTTTCTCTCCTCGGCACGATCCCATACCCAACGGCTTGCAAAGGCTGGGAACGCGCCATCGACAATTTTATGCACGAGATTAACCCAGAACTCCTCGCAAAACTTCGTGGTGCCCTCACATTCAAGGTAGCCTGGATACGGGCGAAACCACGGGTGCTTCTGTCTCACGGCATTGCAGCCGTCCCTCCCCTTCACTTTCATCTCCTCATTTTCCCTAACTCGACGGCTATACTCCTCAGGAGAGATGCTAGGTTCATTCTGCCAGTCGTCGCGATACATGTAAACACGGTTCCTATAGCTCCCACGGTTATCCCTTGGGATGGCGCTGTAAGCATCATTGACGAGCTGCATGGGCCGCCTTGCTTGTTCTCTCAGAACGACATCGCGAATCTTCTCCGGGTGTAGTCGGCGGCTAAGCTTGCGCCAGGCTGCTTTGACTTCTGCGTCCTGGGCCCAGGGTTTTAGGCCTAGATTGCGATAATGAGGCACATATCCTGAGGAACAGGCCATTTTTGGTTTGGCCGGTTTTGTGCGTGTTATTGTTTCTCCTGCATTTCGTGCCGACGTGGATGTTGCGGCGTATATCCCAACCGGCTTCATTGTTTCCGAAGATGCTCTATCATAATCTTTCGTCTTTGAAGTCCTCGACACACTATAGGAGTTCTCCCATCTCGCAACCTTACTCGCAGAGTATGCGTGTCGCTCCGTCTCCTTACTCTTCGCCGCTTCTTCTCTCTTCCTGTCTCTCTCACTTCTCTCCCTTTCATACTCCGCATGGCGTCCCTGGAAATCCTCTCCTTTTTGGTACGGACGTTTTATATAGTCAAATTTCTTGCTCTTCTCCTCCTGTTCCCCCAGGATTCTTTTCACGTCATCCTCCCTTTCACTCTTTTCCTTCATACGAGCCAGCTCCCTCTTTAGATCTTTCACAAACTCGCCGCGAGATCTGAAGTAGTCGGTCCAGTCATATTTGCCATCGTTCTCTCTCTTGTAGAGTGTATACTCTGTTTCATCGTCTCGAACCCATCGATACGGTGGTTTAAACAACATTTTCGGTATGCCGAAATGAATAGGTGAATGATCGAAGAGATCAATATAGAATCGCGTACAGATTCAATCAGTCACAGTATTTGGCTTTGTCTTAAGTTGCCCTTTCAGCCTACTTCTCTTTGTCAAGCTGTATTGCAAGCAAACGGAAGGTTGATACCCTCTAACAAGTATTACAGCGAAGAGCCTAGTTAAGAATGCTTGCAGTACTATAAAGCGTCTCAAAGGAAAATAGGCAAACCTTTTAAGCGAAGAACTTCAAGTTGTGTGAGTGAGCATTCCTTCACAAAAAGGCCATTCTGCCTGCATGTTCACCCTGTACAAGCCAAGACCAAGACTCGATCATGCTACTGTTACCTACGTTTAACTATTTACTTGACTAATAACCATTTTAATACTCCTTCTGACTCCGGAATGGCGATTCTCCACCCAAACCAAAAAGAAACACATTCTTTGACATCTCTCCATCACATCCCTCATGTTTATACGGCATAATTCCCACGCCATGGCTCTACAGCCACATATTTCTGCCATTCAACTGTGTTCATGTAAGTATTACAAAGAGAATGCTTTATCTATATTTTAGCACTCCACTTCCACTTATACTCGAGGCAAACCCATCGTGCGATCAAGAACGCCAAGAGAGAGAGAATCAGGATGCTTCCAAAGAACGCGACGAATCCCTGCTCGCCGATCTTTGGGAGAAGCTCTCCTCCTACGGGGACACACAATAGTGTGCTGATACCTCATCAGTCTTCAGATTCACGGTTCAGAGACGAGAATATACATACAAGAACGCTACCATTGAGTAGCTCGTCCCATAGTACTGCCCATATTCATCTACTTGGCACAACTGCCCGATACACACTGGCGCCATGCTAATGATACTTCCAGAACCAAAGCCGAACAGGGGAGCAAAGATGTACAAGGCGACAACATGATTACCAAATGGAAGCCAGATGAGGAACATACTGATGAGGGAAAAATTGAGCGTCAGAATCATGGTATTAAATCTCCCATAACGATCACTGAACCAGCCCGAAAAAGTCCGGCCAAAAGCCGAGCCACTGTATTTATGTTAATACAACAGATCTAACGAGGGGAAATTGAGCATACGCGCTGATAATGGCAATAATGTTAAAGCTCGTTTGCTGGCTAAATCCCTGACTTACAGCATATGTCGGCAGCAACCCGAATGCTCCAAAGAGTACAAACTCAAAACCTATGGACGACATTTAGTATCCTCCCAGCCTTTCAGCCATGAGGGACCACTCACATCCAATGCCAATAGTCGCCCAGGAAAACCTCGCATCCCGGAAACACTTCAAATTGATGGAGCCGCCACTGGTCTTCGGCGGCAAACGTCCCCTGACCAACAGATTCCCAATCAACATCAGAACGCCAACCATCAGCGCAACGCACCGCATCGACCATTGCCAGCTTAACTTCTCAAAAATCGCTCTCAATGCCAGCGGGAACACCACACCTCCAGCGCTCGAGCCCACAAACGTGATGCCGGAGGCGGCGCCTCGTTTACGCTCGAACCAGTGTGCTACCACGGCAAGAGCGGTGGTGACCAGGAACGCATTAGAAGCGCCAGAGAAAATGCCGTACGCGATCATAAAATGCCAGTACTGCGTGCATTCAGCCATGACCAGGAGGCTGACGACGTAGATGACGCTTCCGGACAGGAGAAGCCATCTTGGTCCGTATCTGTCGAAGAGCGGTCCGACTTGGACCCCGAGGAGGAGCGTGAGGAAGATGTTGACGGCGGAAATCCAGCCGATGTCTCCGGTTGAGTACTCTGAAAGCTGGTGCTCTTTCCAGTAGGTCACGAAGAGACCGGCGGAGGAGACCAAGCCCCATGTTCCTGCTATTATGCAGAAGGACCCGGAGACGACGAGCCAGGCGCGGGTACCGCCCTCCGGGAAGGAGTAGTCAGCACGGGAGCGCGAGTCGTGGGAAATTTCTAGAGGCTGTAGATCCCTTATTTGTTTAGAGTCATATGCAGGGTTTGGCTGGGAGGAGTATTCTAGGGACGGCGAGATGGGTAGAGAGTAATCGTTGAAAGTGGGGTCCGTTATGCCACGGGCCATTATATCAATAGCGTGCTTCTCAAAGATGATGTGAGAATGCAAATGAGCGCTTGAAACAGGCTACAATGAACGGAAATTTAATATAAGAGTCCTCCTTCAATGGGTGGCATATGAATGCAAAAAAAGTGTTCACCGCAACAGAAAATCCACCCCCATGTTTGAGCCAGCATTTGAGTCATCCGGCGTTGTCAAGGGAATTGGCATAAGAAATAAGGAAACGGAGTACTTGTATGATTTCCCGGAATAGTGATGATATCCAGATCGCGCATGGGGTTTGTTTAAACCGGGCTAGATGCCTGATGCCGTCTACCCTAAGAGCATTGCAAGATTCATTAGTTATCTTGACCGTCACATCTGGATGCGGGAATTCAATTACCGGCATGGTAAGGGATTGGACGGACATGTGATGCAAATAAGACAGCCACATAAATGCGTAGAGGTCGTGGGAACGAACTGTTACGTACTTGAAAAATGGTTGCTTGGTATGGTTATGATTCAGGGGCTGAGCCGAATCAACCGAGCCCCTATTTGCTTGTGAGACCGTAAGTAAACAATATTTCTGGAGATACAAGTCAGTACATCATTAATATCATTATCATCGTTAGTCTAACTCTTTTCATTCTTGACGCTTTTATACCTTTATGCCTATTGGTATTCATCAATTCGCTAATAACCAGGTATCGCCACTGTTTGACAGTAACCAAATTATATGTGCAATCCGCAAACACTCTTATGCACCGCGATAACTCCATGACTCCTAGCATTCGTTATCCCTTATGTACAACTCATTAAAGAAGAGTAAAGAGACCACCTCCCATTCCCATGCAGAGAACAACTATCGAGCTGACAACTATCATACTACCGCCCTGAAATGGCCTGGGTCCTCCAACTGCAGCGCCTTTGGTGTTAGTACTTGAGGCGGCCCCAAACCCACTGGCAGCAACCAAGTTGGTGGCTGTTGGATTGTAGGTCGCAGATATAGAGCCTCCATCACCTGTAGCCGTTCCATCGGCGCCGACTTTCGGAATCCCTGTGGCGGTTTGTGTAACAGCAGCTTCATTTGGTGCTGAAGTAGCACTAGGAATAGATGCCCCAACTGAGGCAAATGGTACCACGTTGGAGTCTGTAGAATTGAAGTCGGTCTGGGCAAGGGCGATTCGATTATTTGCCAAGTCGTACACTGCGTACGCAGATCGCAGAAATGTATCACCAAACAGGACAGGAAAGTTGCCAGCAGCTTGAATACCGAGCTGGCAGGCGGGCTCCCCATTCGTATATGTCGGAACACGGCCATTGGATAGTACAAGAGGGAGAACAAGGTCGTTTACAGACACCTTAATGGTTGGGCCCCCTGTGCCGCCGAATCCATAATTGAGAGTACCAGAATTCTCACGGAGTGAGCATGGGACAACTACAGCACCGAGCTGCTCAGATACGGTTGCTCCGAGCTCGTCGAAAACGACTTGGGCGATGTTGTTGGGTAGGAGTGTGATTGTTGTGCCTGAGTCAAGAATTGCAGCCTCGGCGTAGTCAGGGGGAGTGAGCTGATCCGTTCCCGAAGACGAGGTCGCTGAGAGGGATGTGAAGGCAACAGTGAAAGAGCTAACGCGACCAGACTGTGTGTCTGGGTATACTTTCACGGAAATAAGGTCGCCAGTATATTTGGCTGTATCAACACCTCCAAATAGAATGTTTCCTTCGCTGGATTCTGTTTCCTAGTCAGAGAAGCTCTGATGAATCTTCAGTGCGATACAACTTACGCAAATCGTTAAGCCATAGGCTGTAAGCTTCTGTCTTGATCAGACCCTGGTCAACCATAGCAAAAGGCAGATTGGCGTAGATTGTGCCATTTCCAGTAAAAACATTTGCCTCGGAGTTGTTGTAACCAATTCCCATGATGCCAATACCAATTGTTGTATCTAGGGCCAAACCCATCTGAAAGTTGGAAACCGATGCGCCGCCAATAGAAAGTGCATCTGAGAAGTAATCTCCTACTGATCCTGATCCATCCACATATGAGATATTAAACTCGCCCTGGCCAATGTCTTGGAAGGTGGATGAAGCAGCATAGTCGACTTGCAAGATATTAGCTATGATCATTCAAATTTGGAGATGAAAAACCAACAAGCTCCACCTGGACACTCGGAGCCTTGTCGCAGCTGACAAAGACGAGCAGTGGCACTAGGGACCCAAAGATCTGAACTGCCCGTGTCGATCTGCACCTGGAAGTCTTGTGGCGGCGTACCGACGCTGATGTTGGCGAAGTACAGGCCGGCCCGCAGCGCATTTCCTAGATCGGCAGTGACAGTATCGGCTTGTCGTGGGAGGAGACCGCCGTGCAATTCTAGAGATCGTGCTTTCAGTTGAGCCTCCTGGGTTGCGGGATCCCGCTTGATATTCCAAAGCAAGGTACCATCAACCTGAGCAGAAACGATCGTGAACGAGATGAGCAGCGGCGACAGTAGTAGTCGCAGCGCCATGGTAGAGGAGATGTTGAGGAAGTCGAGTCCAAGGAAGGAAGGAAAGAAAGAAAAAAAAAAACAGATTATAGGCAATGCAAAGTCTAGACAATATATGGTAGAGGGAGAGGTGGAGGAGGTGGTGATAGTGGAGGTCTTCTTTTGTGACAGTTACCAATGAGCGAAAGTTGATGACGACGCCCAGAAGGATTGTGACATGGAAGCTTTGAAGCGTTAGTTCTCGGGGCGACCGGCAAGCGCTGGCGGATTTGACACCACCTTTGATGGTTGGATTGGACGGCTTGCGGGCCCCAGACTGGCCATTTCGAGGGCTTTTTATCGTTGTTGTTATTTGTTCCAACCAAAAGATGCGGCACAGGGGGACAAAGGAGTTGTGTTTGGGGGTTTCTCGAGTTTGAGAAAGCGCCAAGTCCGGGAATAGACCCGCCAAAAGGCTTGTTTCGGAGCCATGCAGCAATCATTTCAGCTCATCATGGTCCTTGCACCACCCACTCACAGAAGCTCTTTCTTCCTTTTCGTGTTGGTGGTACCAGCATGCAGCGATGATTCAGGCTGTTGGTCACAGGTGGCGATGCAGAAGCAGTCAACGCGTAATCATCAAAACTACATCACAAATCCCTCGATGCGGTATCCCCTCTACGACATCATTCCTAATCACCTGTTTGTTGCCAAGTTCTTACTCGGGCGATCGGAGACTTTGGAAGCCCGCTACTGTATCCCCGCCATCGCCAAGCATTCCGCTCAATTTAGTACGGTCTCGTTACAATTGCCAAATGGACTTTCAAACAAACGCTCTAAATATGGTTGCATCGCCGTAACCTATGTGTGTACATGTGCTTCTACATATTAGTCATTGCCTGCAAATTAAAGAGTTTGAGGCAAAGGTGGAGTCTAGCATTGAGGCTTAGCGGCAGATGTGCCACAGGCTCCGAATCTCTCAAACAAGACCTGTTTAGGGGCTCTTTTATGAGCGCTTTTTCCCATTGGTTGATGGAGCCCCATCACGTCTAGGCTGATTGAGCTGGTAGTGTCGTCACGTGAATATAAGAGACAGCCTTGTACTGGCAGAGCTTCTTATCAGTGCCAAGGTGGGGTGGACAACTTCAACTTCAATTACGCCATCATCCCCATTCAGCTTCTGAATAGGCATTCACAATAAGCATATCAGGGCTCAGTATATCAAGAAGGCCAAAATGACAACGAGAGAAGCTAGTCATGCTGGCTCTTGGTATTCAAGCCGCTCCTCTACTCTCTCCGCAGAGCTCGACGGATGGCTAGCCCAAGTCCCCAAGTCCATCGACGGAAGGGAGCTGCCAGTCCCCGGCGCACGAGTAATCATTGCGCCGTGAGTGAGCTGGTCCTCTTATAAAACTGCCCGCATAGAGTGTTCTGACAGCAAGAAGACATGCAGGCTACTCCTACTCTGGTCCGGCCGCAGCTTGGGCATACGCATCCCTCGACCTCTCCAATGCGAAACGTGTCTTCCTTCTTGGTCCCTCTCACGTATTATACCTAAGTGGCTGTGCGCTTTCGAAGCATTCGAAATATGCCACACCGCTAGGAGACTTAGTAGTCGACAGAGAGACTGTGAAAGAGTTGCGAGGAACGGGAAAGTTCGACGACATGAGTACGAATACCGACGAGGAAGAACACAGTCTAGAAATGCACCTGCCATACATATACAAGATGTTATCAAGGAGCTTTTCTTCATCTGCGGAGTTCCCACCTCTAGTTCCAATCTTGGTTGGAAGCACAAATGAGGCAGCGGAGAAGTCGTACGGTGAATTACTGGCTCCTTACTTAGCGGATCCTACATCAGTATTCGTCATCTCTTCTGATTTCTGCCATTGGGGCTTGAGATTTAGCTATACCTATTTTCTTCCAGCCGGCAGCACTACAGGCATTAGCTTGAACAAGAGAGCTAGTGCACCATCAAATCCAAGCATCCATGAAAGTATTGGCCAGTTGGACCGGCAGGCAATTGATGCTATTGAAAGTGGTAAACATAAGGAATTTCTAAACGAACTGCGGCGGACCGGTAATACAGTTTGTGGCCGCCATCCGATTGGAGTTGTGATGGCCGCTCTCGAGGTGCTCGAGCGTGAAAAGAAAGATGATACCGAACCTAGCAAAGGTCGATTCAAGTTTGTGCGGTATGAAAGGAGCAGCGATGTAGAGGATGTGAGCGATAGTTCAGTAAGCTATGCAAGCGCATACGCTGTTCTCTAGAGAAAGGAATTCTACAAGGTACCTAGAAATATAGTCTAGAGTGAGTTAGCTCAGCAATACTAGAGTGTGCTTCATGGCAGGGTAGAAACTAGATCAGCAACTTACCATATTTACGTCAAAAAGCTCAGGTTCGTTCCCGTTTCTTACTCGTTCTTTACCATCCCAAGGCTCCTACGTACATACTTATTTGCAATATCCTCCTTAAATAACAAAATTCATTTTCGCCTAGAATTTCTTGATGGCTTGTCTCACAACTACTTCAGGGTGGATAGCTTCTTTATTCTATATACAGGGGAACTCAGTGTCACTACCCAAGCATCCTTGTCAGCTTTAACGCAACTGTATGTTTCAGTTTAAAGCTACCGTTTAAATGACGACAAGACAGTTGGCGTTTGTATGTGCTTTAGAAAGAGGCACGTGATTCTGAGCTGCGCCATTGTGCAAGGAATGCGTGAAATCCGGATTTGGAATGGGGGCTTTGGATTGCAGACGGCATTTTAATCGATTAAAGAGATGGAGAATGGGCCTTGAAAGACCTTGTTCATATGCATGGTCGCTGGCCAGCTAAGGTGACGTTTGAAGGCTCCCGGCGGTTTAATACGTACTCACAGGGTCATCGCATATAGCATGATGCGACTTACTGGCGTACGTTTTAAGGGGCATAGTGATTTTAGAGGACTATAACCGAAGACTTGGACGGCGAGGTGGTAAACTCAACTCTTTCAAAGGCGAAAGTACTTTATCCCCCTCAATATATAAGCATTTTCAAAGAACCAAACAATCACTTACTTTAATCAAAATATTGTCGGTTGGAAGACATCCAAGGCTTGTGCGAAGAAATCCTGATTCGCCCTTTCTCCGCTGGGTAGAAGAAGGATATTGAATATTTCCCTTCCCCTCGTTGTGACTCTCACCTCAACAAAGTTTTGTTCGTTCTGCGTTTCCTAAAGCTGGCCTACGAGACAGGGCTTTTGCTTGAGGCTAGACTAACTTACAGACTGGCCATTGTGCTATGATCCTAACCCTAACGCTTTCTCCCTTAACCTCCCTCCCTGATATGATTATTAGGTTATTTTAGTTCAGATGCGTTTGTATAAACAAAGTTGTGTGTATACCTTCTTTTGAATGTGTTTGTTTAAATGTGTTCTTTTGGCTACATCCGTTTAGCTGTGCATATTTAGATATATTTTCTGCAATGACGAAATTTTTTACCTTGCTTCATTTCCATGAAAATACACTCCTCATCATGATCCGTCGGAAACTAAATACACATCTGTGTATTGATCGTGGTCGTGTAGCTGATGGCAGTGTCATAGCATGAAATATATTGTGTGTGTGGACGTAAAAATCCCTGGTTGAGACTTTGGATGCTAGTGTTGGTTGATGAACAGTGAATGTCATGGAGCCTCTCTCCCCCTTGTTGCCTCAGCCCTACAGCCCTACCATCATGCACGGACCATAATCATATGTTTTGTGGGGTCATTAAGACGCTATGGCGCACGGACCTTCCGTAAACTAGAAGATGCCTTGTTCGTCTCCAACATCTTGAGGTCTATCTCGATATAGTTTCCATAGAGCGACTATTGTCATTAAGTATTCTCGGCTTTGGATATTGGGGATCCAAATTCTTGGCGAAGCCTAACCTACGCACTATGGCTCATCCATCAGTAAGTATAGTGTAGTTCAGTTCTACATCCAAATCCAAATTCAAAGCCAGGTTCGCAGCTGATAATCTTCTTCCAGCCTTCTCCCGCTGTTAACGTTAACGAAGAATCTTCTTTACAAGATCTTATCTCTGTTTTTGAACCCCTTTCCCCTTCTGGCCACTACCCATACATACGATAACTCTCGCATTGAGTTCTTCCCGCGACCACAGTTCTACAGCCAAAGCCAAGATGAACCAGTAGCGCTGACTAGAATGTACGAGCAGCAAGAATATCTTCGTGTTTGGGTTAAGGCTGAGCCATATCCGACAACCTCAAGGTATTCTTCTTCGGACTACAACAATCTTTACACCGTTAGCGGCATTATGGTCTGGACAGATCCAGGCAAAGAGCGTCGCTACATTGTGCTTAGTTCGATTGCCACCAGCGTGCGTACAAGTGACAATGCAGCAGTAAGAACAGGGGCGATTTCAGAAAGAGATACAGTCACAAATACTGGAACAGAGAGTGCTACGCCACTAGGTCTAGCCCGTCCTCCAACTCAGTCTTGGTGTCTCCGACTTGCCCACATTGATGCCCATGACAAAGAAGACCCTGGCCATGGAATTTTTTATGGTCCCTTTACATCTCTGCGCCAATGCATGTCCGGTCTTAAGAGCAAGCATCAGAGCGAGGATGAGAGTCAGAAACGCTCTCAGGACTCTTCCTCTAATCATGTGCTCGTGGCCTTCGCCCAAAAGCCAATCTCATCCCGATTTCAAGCTTCACCACTTCCACCGGGCGATTACCGCGGCTCGTATAACATGCCACCAATGGCCTCGCGTCTCTCCTCGATTACATCCGACTTGTGTATAGAATTGACTGACGAGAAGTGGGACGCGCTTCTCTTCCAAGTGGGAAGAACAGTTGATCGTTTGCTTCGTGTCAACACAGCGATTGAACTTATGGCCAAGTGCATCTATGACACCCGGTCAGAAGAAACTCTAGAACAACACGCGGTTCTCTCTGTGATTGCTCAGCCTTCATCAGAGTCGGCCAGAGACTGCATCTACGCTATTCAACACTGTCTTTGTCTGATGAGTTTTCCTGATATTGAAGTATTTATTATCTGTGGTACTATATGTCGAGCAAATGATTCCACTTTCGGTAGCCACAACTTACAACAGCATGGGATTCAACCGGCTATGAGTGCCTCGCTTGCAATACCTGGAACTAGTGGTGGATCTCTTGGCGGCTTTGTCTATCTCGAGAACGGTGACGATCGACGGCTATGTGTAATGACAAACCACCACGTAGTTTCGGATAAACCAGATGCAATTGATCTCAATAGCACAAACTCAGCTTCCGCCCTACTTGAATGCC
Organism: Chalara sp. BL73; assembly: GCA_918026815.1. Classification (NCBI taxonomy): domain Eukaryota; kingdom Fungi; phylum Ascomycota; class Leotiomycetes; order Helotiales; genus Chalara; species Chalara sp. BL73. Next base: position 110,590 of record CAKJVC010000157.1, on the reverse strand, counting down.
CTTCCAAAATGTTTGTTACCAGAAGAGTCGTTGAAGCAGAAAGAAAGTGTGAAGGAGCAAAGCAGGACTACGAAGATGCGACAAATATGAGTTCTAACTATGAAGGGCAGACTAAAAAGAAACATGCTCAGATTGCCTTTAAACATTACAATGCCATGAAGGAAGAGTTACAATGCTGGATTGATTTAAACTTTCTCCCTCCCTTAGGCTGTCCAATTCTATCTTCGGGTCTCAAAGCGACAAAGAATGTGAAACTTGTTAAGGAGCCTTGGGATAAGCAGCCTTGGAAGTCGGAAATGGACTGGGCATTCGTCGAGGTTAATCCGGGAAGAATCAAGACGTTTCCCTACAATACTGTAAGTTGAGATTACCGATAACAGCATTTTCTGATGCTTTATTTTAAAACTAATATTTCTTTTTAGGCGCCCACCAATCTTGATGATTCATTTAAGGCGACAAACACTTGTCTAAAAAATGGAAAACTTGCTTTTGGAACCCTCCGGCCCCGCAATATGAAATTTAACGTGAATGGTATGCGCGTTGCGCGATTCACTCGCTTTGGCAAAGCAACGTATGGATCAGTTGGTGAGAGTCGAGCTCGTCTGTCTTGGTCCACAAGTGAAAGTGAAGGCGGTCACGGACAGGGCTACATTGCGCACGTTGTTCCACATGACCCCTGTGAAGCGCCGTTCGGTGGTGGAGGCGATTCCGGGTCTTGGGTCCTAAACGCTGGTGGTCGAGTGGTAGGCTTGTACTATGCTTACAGCAGCGGAAACGTTCCTCCTCGCAGCTACATCATCGATATGGAGGAGATCTTAAGTGATGTTAAGAAGACGACAAATTGGAAAGTCTCCATTGCAAATCGGCCTTCAGAAAGAACTATCTGATGTCAATATTTCCTACACAATGGTGGCAATACTTGCTCCATCTGGTCAACCCATTGTCACCCTTATGTACAAAGTCCGCACTTCTAAGGCTTGACATTCAAACACATGCCAGGAAATGGTATGATTGGATGGATGGATTATAAACGGATAGATGGTAGAGAGACCTACAACTACATGGCTCTGCCGGAGTACGATTTGCGCTTCCAAGAGCAGATGATTTTTCGTTTCGTGGTTAAGCATTAATAGAACCTGTATTTAGAAGATACCCCCTAGAATTTCAATAATAGATGCGTTGGATTTTAATTTTCACTTTCCTTCAATATTCAATTTACTAAATTTCCGCTGCAGTTCTTATGTCTTGATCAGTTTACTTTTCATAATCGCCTGCCTCCTGTGATGTACAGCACCGTCCTTCCAATGCACTAGACGAAAAACATTCCTTCCACTGTTTCACCTCTTCTCTGGGCTGCGAGTCAAAGACTTAGAAGTCATAGTACCTCCAAGAAACGCCCGAGACACCAATTGTTATTAAGATATATTCGGTGGATCTACTCGCTCTAACGTACTTTTGCATCGCCTGACGAGAGTCACAAAATCCGCAGCCGTTATCAACGTTGATCAGGAATGAATATCCACGGAAGAGGAAGCCCGCTTGAGGTCTGCAGCACCCCGGAGAAAGCTCTATACCCGAGCCTCTAGGTTCGAAAGGTGGCGCGGGAATAGTGAGGCTCTCAAGAATATCGATAGCGAGGTTCGATATCAAGGATTTCGACGAGTCAGCGGACAGCTTTCACCCAAAATGATCTTCCATGCTTTATAGGGGTTGGAGGGTTAGCTCGGAGAGGCGATACGTGTATTTTACGAAAGATCCGTGCCTTCACTTAAGAGAAGTTCAGAGCCTGCGAGCCGGCGCGAAAACATCAGATGTATTTGCCTTGCTTAAGCTCACTTTTCAATGTTGAAGGTCACGTCACCTTTAGCCTGCCATAGTTGGCTCGTTTCCCTTGGACCCCGATATCCCCAACCTAGATTTTTCAGCCAGTGAAATTTTATGATCGTTGTAGCAACTATATAAGGGCGTAAGCGTATATATGCGAGGCGGGAGCGTCCCTATAGCCATCCTAACCGGAGGGCTAGATCCAGACAGAGACCGCTCTGAGGTCAGCAGCTTAAGAGGCTTGAAAATTTCCGTCGAGATTTATCAAGGGATATGGATGTTGTTGTTCGGATGCCTTCCTAATATATATTCTACCCTGCTCCTCGGTTTAGAGCACTGGATCACTTGGCCGCGCCTTACATTCACTTTTTTGAGGGATTGAAGGCTTCGTGTCGTCTCTGCACAGTAATATTCGAGATTATAACCATCACTGATTCCAATAAAGATCAGATCATCCAGCAGCAGCCTCGAGGTTTGGGGGCAAGCATATTGATACTTCGTATAAAGCGCGTTACTAACCCGCCATATGGAGTTTGCTCGTCTCTCGCATTACTCTCGTTGAAACTAAGATCTTTATTTCATCTTGGGAGGTCACCAGCCCCAAAAGACTGGTTATCCTTTGCAGCCAACGAGAATCATCTAAGGTAGCTTCCTCAAGCACGATGGTGCTCTCCTTGCTTCGAGGCGCTGACCTTAAAGGTAGGCTCTCTTCATCCATCGTTGAAGGCAATCTTTCCAAGTTCAACAAGATGTCTTCCGAGCCTCTCACGCCACAACAGCTGGTTGACGAAATCACGTCGCGCATCAAAGACGCCCTGGATCCTTACAATATCGGCCCCGAGTTGTTTGGCGAGGAGGCGATCTCTCGAGCGTTGAGAACGGAGCGAGGCGGCCAAATGTCTGTTTCTGAAGCATGGTATGGGGAGGAGCATAGAAACATGCAGAAAGCAGACCAAGCTGTTATGCTCGTTGGATACGAAATCACCCTTGCCCAACTCCTTGTCGCCGAAGCTTGGGTCAAAAACGAGCTCACCTCTCGAGGGCTTCTCGGCGCCTCCACATCAACACACCAGGGCCAGGTTGCAATCTCGCCGTTGATCCAGGAAGCCGAGGCTAGGTTCCCGTGGCTGGTCAAGACGGAGACCGCCGACGGTGTCCAGATCCCGCTCTTATGGAAGAGAGCTTTGTGTATTTTTTGGGTAGATCGACTGATTGGAGAGGCGAAGGAGAAGCCGGTGAAGAAATCAAGTTCCTCGTCAGCATTAACAAAGCTAGGTCTACTGAAGAGAAGTAGAGATGACGACGAAGGAAATGCACACGCTGCAAAAAAAGGAAAGCTTATCCTGGCCGAAGAGTACTTCCTAATCCGAGATGAGATCCGGCTAGGTCCTACGTTCTGGGTCCGCATCGCGTTCAGAGATGTCCTCCAAGATGGCGAGACAGATCCCGTCATCGACAACGTGAGCTTTGCCAAGCTCAAAGGAGCCATCCTCAGAAAATCCAATCCGTTCGGGATCAACGGCGCGCTTCACCAAAATGACCTCTTCTCGATGCAGAACGACCTACCTATCACCGGCAACGAGAAGCTTCGTAATGCGGTCAGAAAGATGCAACGCTTGCCCTCCTCTCGCATGTTCGAGTTTGAAATCCGCTAGAACGGTCCCTCCTGCTTCTAGGTCGAAGCCCCTTTGTCGGACGTAAATCCGGAATACATATGACCGGCATGAGCATCGTTGCACAGCGGAGGGAATTGCATTTCAGGTAGAAAACAGGACGAGTGGAGGTTATGGCGATCAGAGAGACGGGCAGGCTGTGGGACAACGAGGATTTCTAGCTTACCTGTTCGAGAGACGTAATCTGGTGTACCTTTTAAGGAATCAAATTACGGGCGTAGAGAGGATCTGCAGGAACATTCTCCGGTAGAACATGGCGTATTAAATCGAAAGGATTTTTCACGTTTGCCTGCGCAACCTTCGGAACCAGCAACCGATTCCCTCGTGTCATCTGATATGCGTGTTGCCGTACTTGCATGGACCCTCTCGCTCTGCCCAACATGAGGCAATACACAGGAAAAGTCACTCGGCCGGAACGCAGCAGCCCATAAAATTCGTTATCTAATTATGCTGTGTTATGCTAGACTTAATCTACAGCGATGCTTTATGCAGGCAGATAGATACTACATGCCAACGTGTGTATCCATGCCACCAAATAGACGCCTTATTCCGGCCCGCCCCAATCCGAATCCTCCGTTTTTTATATCCAAAACCGTGTACCGGGAATTAAAAAAAAATTGTAATATGTTCTAGAAGCGAAAAAAAGTTTTTACAAGAAAAGTACGGCCAAGGCACCAGCTGCAACGGCGAAGCTACCGGAGATGCGGCCAGCTCCACCGGTGATCTGGGATGGAGCGGGGGTGGTTGGCACGGTACCGTTGCTGGCTCGAGATGGCGTTGGTGCAACGGTGTAGGTGCTGAAGACGGGGTAGGTGGAAACGCCCGCTGGGTAAGAAGTTTGGATGCTGACGGGGGAGCTGGGGACACCCTGGGCGGACGAGCTTGGGACCGGCGCAGCTGGGTAGGTAGGAACACCCGGTGCAGAAGGGCTTGGGACAGGAGCCACTGGGTAGCTAGGAACTCCAACTGCTGAAGAGCTTGGGACGGGAGCGACTGGGTAGGTAGGGACTGTCACTGGGTAGCTGGTGACAACTGGGTAAGTCGTAACTGTCACAGATCCGACGGGGCTAAGCAGGAGATTAGTAAAAGTTTTGAATTTTGTTTATTTATGCACATCTTGATTGCAGTGGGTGGGTGTACATACCATTTTGTCACTCCTGGCTTGCAAGCAGCTGTTACGGTGGTGGTTGCGTAAATGGTGGATGTGGCGTAGGAGGTTGAGTAAGTTTGCGTCACTGGGCAGACAGTAGTTCCAATGACGACAGTCTCGGTTGTGAGATATGTGCTGTGGCCACCAGCCGGGCAGTTCGTGACAGTTGGTGCGCAGCCGGTAACGGTGTGGACGACCGTGGTGGAAATGGTGGACGTGGTGTACGAGCTTGGGACGTAGGTGGGTGGAGTTCCTTGCGCAGAGGAAGATGGGACGGCCGGAGGCGTCGTTGGGACGTGAGTGCACTTGTTGCATGTGGTGTGGGTGGACGTGATGACAACAGTGGAAACAGTGGTTCCGATCTCGATGCTGGTGGTGCCCTCAGAAGTGTGGGTCAAAGTCACGGGGCAGAAGGTGGTAGTGGTGTCTGTAATCACGGTGACGGTGACATCCTCGGGTGGAGTGTAAGTGGATGAGATGGAAGGAACTGTAGTCTTAGTGGTTGATCCTTGAGCGGTAGAGGTAACGGATGTCGTGGGGACTTCATAGGTGCTAGTGTGGCTTGGTGTCTCCGAAGGAACATATGAGCTCGGGGTGTAGCTAGGGGTCTCTGAAGGAACGTAAGAGCTTGGAGTATAACTTGGAGTCTCGGTGCTGGAAGTGGATCCCTCATGTGTGGAACTTGGGGTTTCGCTTGGAACATATGAGCTAGGTGTGTAGCTTGGTGTCTCTGAAGGGACATATGAGCTGGGTGTATAGCTTGGAGTCTCGCTTGGGACGTAGGAGCTAGGGGTATAGCTGGGGGTCTCCGTGCTAGAAGTCGATCCTTCTTGAGTCGAGCTGGGAGTTTCGCTAGGAACGTAACTGCTAGGTGTGTAGCTCGGTGTGTAGCTAGGCGTCTCGCTTGGAACGTAAGAGCTTGGAGTGTAGCTGGGGGTCTCGCTGGGGACATAAGAGCTGGGAGTGTAGCTTGGGGTTGAAGTTGGAGCAGATGCACTCGATGTATGTGTCAATGTATATGTGATACATGAACAAGCAGAGCTGACCGCAACAACATTGCCGTCGCAGTTATTGAAGTTGGTAGGAATCGCTGACGGGGCAGTGGTGGTTCCGGAAAGGAATTCTACGCAAAATCCATTGGCCTCATCCTTGAATCGATCGTCGATCAGATTTCTGTAGCAGTTGTCGGATTCCTAAAGGATGGTTAGATCTTTGAAATCCCCATGCCAGGTACACAACGAGAGGAACTTACGCAGTTCGGGTACTCGTTTGCAGAGACGACGCCGAAGGCAATGGCGGCCAAAGACAGGTATTGAGCGAGCATATTGGCTAACGAAAGTCTGTGTTTGTTGATAACGACAGTGTGGTTCTAGTAAATCTGCAACAGCGAGTGACTAAATAGTAAACAGTTCAACAAACCGATACTATTTGGAGCTGAATGTAAGAGAGAAAAAGACAGTAAGAGGGAAGAGAAAGGGAAGCCTTTAAACTTGCACACCAAGCAAAAACACAGATGACAAAGGGTGGTTGAAGTCTCGTATTTCTATGGTAATGACCACATCAACCCCCCCCTATTACGAGGATATCCATGGTGGATGGGCTATTTGGGTTTAGTGATCAAGAAAAAAACGGCGCCAGAAAAAGCCGCCCGAGAAAGGTAGAAAAATGGGGCTGGGGTTTGCCAAGCGCTAAGCCGGATAATTTCTGGGGCTGATGCGATCTGATTGGATCACTTGCCCTGACGATCGCCCATCGATTGGCTATCCTTGCAGCGATACGGATGGAGCCTCAGGTACAGATGCATCATTCTGGGTGGAGTGGAGATGGGCGATGCGAGAAGAGATTTTTAGCATCTGAACTGGTTTGCCATCCAACCCCCCAGCCCCCCCCCCCTGGTGCCGCTGGCTTGACTGGAGGAGAAGGCCCGTTTTGTTGAACCCCCGTCAACCGAATGAATAAGTACAGCATTTACTGTAATTGGGCAACCCGTTAATTGTGCTGTGCTGTGCTGTACTGTACAGTACCTGAATTGACGTAGCGCCCACTCAGATCGCTTGACGGTTCAACCAACCCTCCCGCCCCCCCAGCCATATCAAAATCAAGCACTTTTTAAGTGGGTTGGGGCGTCCGTCTCACCAATCATAATACCACAAAGCAGGCACTACACCCAGGAGAAATTACAGGATCAGAACGCCGCCACCATGTCACTGCTCCATCAGGTACCAGGGAAGAAACGAATCGATAGATCGGAAGGATACAAAAATAGCCTCCAGCCATGCGCTTGTGGAGTTACTGCACTGTACAAAGTACATCATCCATCGGATGTCGTGGTGCGGAACGGTTGTTGCCAGCACATCTTTGCTCCGTGACTTCCGTACGATGATGGTCGTGAGGTTGGGGTTCTAACTTTCTATACGAGTACTGAATAAGGCGATCGAAGTGCCCACAATGATTTCATGGACGACCTGGACGGGTGCGTCGGCATCGGGTCCCCAGCCTTCTGGGAAAAACACTTCTCTCCTTGACCAAAAAGCTGGTATGACTACTCGAGCTATCAAGTGGCTTCACCTGCCTCTTGATTCGTTCTAGCATATGCCCTCTCGGGATGGTGGGAAATGTCCACGCAACGTGGTTGCGGCGTCGAACGAAGAATAATAAAAAATAGGGAATTTTGGTGATACGGCGCAAATGAAACAACCCATCGTGACTTGCACGTTGTAACCAGGTGTGCCACGCTTGTGTGCAATGTATACGAATATCGTGCAACCTGTGGGGAGCGTGGGACACTGTCGCCCTTCGTAAGAATTTCATAGTAAAATAATCCGGAAAACAAACAGGACTTGATAAACTTTCAAGGAAGTTTCGGAAAACCTAAAGCCATTCAGCTATGATCACGTGAGCGGCCAAAGGAGCGAAGAAATCCTAAGGGATCAAGTCATCTGGTCTAGATGAGTCGATGCTTTGGTCCGTCTTACCGGAACTTGAAAGTCATGTGAGCAGTTAATTGGTGATCGGTGGGAGAAGAGGATTCAGGATCATTTTGGTATGAAGATATATACTGCTCCTGATCCTCATTCTGGGGGATCTGCATCTTCCCCAGAAAACCTTAGCAACAATGTCACGTATGAATTACTTAACTCAGCCTTCAACCGAGAACTCGGGTCTCCTGTCCCCGAGAGAAGTCACCGAATTCATCGACAAACAACGGGTGATCCTGATCCGGAATCTTGCACAGCAAAAGAAGTTCTTGAAAGCATTGATCAGCGGACGCGAGACGGAGCTGAGGCTCCTGTCGAGCATGACCGTGGCCAAGGGGTTGCTGAAGAGCGAGGAAAACCTTAAGGCCGAAATTCGAATCCTGAGAAGACGCCTTTTGATGGTGGAGAGCAAGCAGCGAGAATTAAGACGATATGACGCAAACGCAAGTTCCGATATCATGGAGAGGGGTCGGCCTGGCATCTCGCGGAACTTCTCGCGGAAGCTTGAAGCAGCTGAATTTTGAAGCGACTAGGGCATATGGCGAAGAGTGAAGGGGGGAAGCAGGATTCTGGCGGTTTGAGCGCAACAACGTCATCAACCTTGGACTAGCAAGCTATAAATGGATGAGGTATGCGATGCGTAACCAGATGATGTACGACCGGGACTGATTGCTACCGTTAGGCAAGCACAGTTGTACATGAAGCAGACATGAGAAGAACAAGAAGATATCGTGTTGGTGGGAATGCTGGTCATGCAATAGGCGAGGAATGTTGACGGCAACAATGCTGGGCAATCAGCCGGCCGTGGGACGAGGCCTTATTGTAGGGCTTACAATGGTAATTTAGGAATGAAAGAAGTCCAAAGCAACTATGTTCCAATTGTAGGACAATTGAACACCTCTTCCTTGTGAGACATTCTTGCCCGTAGGATAGCTTGAGGGTATGAGCCAAATCTAGACTGAAACCGGAAGTGTTCTCGTGAGGAGTAAGATGAAGGACGGTTATGATATTATGCTGCAAGTCGATGAGATGTGGTACAGATGAGGATTAACCCTGAAGGAAACCTTCGTAAGCATATGGGAGCAATTGTTACCTGTCAGCGGCAGAAGTTGAAACTCAGAACAGTGCTTCCAGTCAATGAATGTAAATATTTCAAGCATCGCGTCAAGCTGAGATAAAATTCAATTCACGTTATTCTGACTGGAAGCAGCTCGGTGTCATCAGCCCAATTCCCACGAACTCCCTGTTCCCGGTTTGGAGCAAACTTCTCGGTCAAGAAGGTGTATGCTTTTCGGAATAACCGATCATTCCACGGCCGCAGGCGTTCCGTCCACCTTGTTAGGTGGTGAAGGTTGACGACGAGTATCAAAGTCGTAATCGAGAGCAGCAGGAGTGTCACGCCCCAGTCCCGGAATGTTGCAGTCCTTGGAAGTAGCTGCATGCTGAAGATGGTCGATGCCAAGGTGGCTGGGAGATAGAGCTAAATGATGTCAATACATATTCCCTCTATTTCTCATCCAAAGGAGAAAATCATATCAGCTTACGATGGTTATGACTGTCAGTGCCTGCACAAACTCACTCTGAATTCTGGTTGTGATCGCTTCCGCATGAGCTGCATGTGTGACAAGCTAAAGATAATAAGAGAATGCAATCAACGGGAATGGTGTACAAACGCTGTTAGTCATATTTTCGAAGAGTTCTGTCTGGTGAATCAATGACCTTCGTAGGTCTCGAAGCTCAGTGACATCTTTATCAATTGCAGCCAGATATCGGCCCCATCTTTCCTGTGCTGGCGCCTCCGATTCGGGTAGGCTAAAGTATCGTAGTTCTCCATCCTTGAACGTTTCCCAAGCATCTACAGTTTTCGTGAGCAGGTGAGTGAACTGGCGTAGTATTCGAATTGTCCATTTGAAGCCATTCTTCTGGGTGATTTCTAGCTTTTTCGCATCTTTCAATATTTCTTCGCCTTGAGTGAAGTAAGAGATCTACATTGTTAATCTTTATCATGGTCAAGATTTCAATTACACTCACACACGGCTTAGTCTCCCGAAATAACTGGCTTACTGCGTTTTTCCACTCCTCCTTTACTTGTTCTACACGACAAGACAAACTTCGCAGAAAGAAGTGTCTGGGATCCCACACAGGCCTACTTGCCTCAAACTTCCCGCAAGAATGTGGGTCCATTTGATGGCTATGACAGTATTCAAGTGTCTCATGATGCCTATCTTCTTTGAAATACACATCAACTATGCAGTAGGCTGTCCACTGCATATTATTATCAGCTCAAATGTCATAAATTGGATAAGACACATTTCAAAACAGAGAATTTGATGTGATCAGCTACACAATGATAAACAACCTTTACTAATATATAGCTTTAGTTAAAGACTATAGCTATGCAAATGAGTGTAAAGCAGGTAGTCTAACAGAGATCTGCCTGCATTGACAGCACTGCCAGAGATCGAAACACCGGTTGTGAGCACTGAGATGACCTTTTGAAACACTTACAAACCAGTTATCTAAACCTGTAATCATGACTGAAATCTGTGCCTCATGAATAAAGTCCTTGATTTCATCTTCAGCCATGACCCTTGAATCCTCCTCGAGATTCAGGCGTACGACCTCTTCAGAGTGACGTTTTGGTCGGTCTTTACTCCAGGGAATAGGTTCTGTTCGTCTCCATGCATAATATGGAAGGTGAAACTCCAGCGAAAATATGGGAGGACCAATAAACTATTAAGGTAAAATCATCAACACTGAGTCTCCACATGCCCTTTGGGAACATTTCTTTTTAAGATAGATTTCCACATACAGGGATCTCTGCACCAATCAACGAGCGACAATCTAAGTATCTGAACAAAAATTCTCGGAGGAAAATAGCACTTTTAGGCGAAGCAGTGGCTGCAAGTGCTAAGGCGCAATTTGGGTCTAGGTCTGTGATATAACTGTTATTCTTTGTCAGCATACTAAATTGCGTATAAACCGATATATAGTAAGAATCAACATGTATCAGCGGTCGTCATAGAATATTAACATGCATATGCACCAGATATTCAAAGATCAGAAACGCATCAGACTCACATGAGCCGACGTTCGGCGTCAGGAACATCTGCCTGAACTGGTTGAAGGGTACGCTAGTGAGATGTTAGAAGTCGGCTTCCAAACTGCCCAGGTCTAGAGGATGCAAGTATGGTAGCACATATACGCCATGTTAGAGTATGTGCAACTTCTGATATGAGCTGTAAAGCACGTGGCTAAGGGTATTGTGAAATAAGAAAGCAAGATACACTAGAAAATTGTTTAAGGAAAACGAACTGTGGTAAATGTATCCAATCTGCAGTCTAATGCCCAGATATAAAGCGACAACATCGGCGCACATTTTGAAAAAGGCAAAGTAACATAAAACATACAGGTTTAAGAAGTTCCTTATAAAACCCACGAGCATTCAAAGGACCCTTGGCTAGTCGGCAGGCCCCGCTGAGTGAATCTCGGGTAACGCTGCCATTATTTCGGTCATCAATGAGAACTTTGGTTGATAATGTAGGGCGTGCTGCTGACCCTCTCAAATTATCCATGTCCGCCAACCCAAGAAAATCGAAGAGATGCTTGGATCGATAATAGTATCGATTAATATCGGATATGCATTTGTTGTTTACAAATGTTTCGATTACATCTTGCGTTGACATAGTGCCTATGTCATCCCCTGACAGAAGTACTCCTGCTTCTGATCGAGAGGGCTGCTGCTCCACGTATCTATTGTGTTCGAGAACATATTGCCAAGTTTGTCGTTCACTAAATCCTGGCTTCCATACAAATGCGTACTGCTTAAACAGATCAATTCCACGAGATTGCTCCATTAGGAGGCAGGCACTGCTTACTGCAGGCAAAACAATTACATTATTACGTTACGAGGTTCAGCCTTCTCGCAGGCTCGAAGGAGACATGGAGATATTTGATGTAGTGATCACATGATCAGTAACACTTGGCAAAGTCTTGGGAGATTTTACAATATTAGATGGTCAGCCAGAGAACGGGAGGGGTTCTTTCTAATACTAGTATTACCCCTAAAACTTTTAAAAACAGAATTTAAAGAAAATCCTGATTTAACGGATCATAGTACATTGTTTCTAGAATATTAATTGTCTCAATCCAAAAAGTACATTCGAGCGCTGTAAGGTTGACAACATAGATTCGGTTTAAGCAATCAGTTGTGACTTAGAATAGCCATCTGAACCAGCCACGAGCCGCCTTGTGAACATCACATGTCACACAGCCTCTTGTTGCTCTCAACTCTCCCCCTAACATCATATTACAACAAAACGGAGCATCTATCCATGCACTACCGCGTCTTCTACAACTGAAATTGCCCTGAACGAGGTGTCGAGACGCTGCTCCAACGTGTCGAAATCCTCTTAGTGTACTCGTTACTCTCCGGACCAGTTCAGTCAAAATGGTATTGTCTTTTCATGTACTCCATGTCAATTTTCGTCTTGCCCGATCATGCATATGAGGCTTCACGTATAAGCCCTGAAGACAGCCTCGGATTACTGACACCGTAAACACAGGCTGGCCATTCTTCCTCCTCCCACCATTCTTCCAAGGCTCAATCCTCTTCAAAAGGCGAAAATGGTAAAAGAACGCAAGTCGAGTATATTTTCATCTGGACCTGCGTAATTGAACTCCTTCCAAGTGTTGCATCTGAGGCTGACAAAATATTCAGTGTCAATGTGGATATGATGGTATGAATACTAAGAGCAGCGAATGTTGTCTGGGTTATACTACTAGTGGTAGCTGCGGCCATTTGAGGTGTGAATTCTGTGACTGTGTAGCACAAAAAGTGAAACCACGCAAATAGAGCTGTGCTTTCGGCATTCTCGCTTCGGTATTTCATGGGTGGCGCAGGTGGATATCAATATTGCTTGGAATCTGACAATCTTGGCGATAGAACCCAAGGGACAAAATTAGGATTTCACATCAACAAATCGCATCCCCCCTATCAAGCTTGATACGTCTCATGCAGTCAACTCAGGGTAGTTTTGATTAGATTTAGATTTGATCTCATGATACTACCAACGCTATGGGACAGGGACAGTCAGGGGAAAGCGACCGGACGGTTACAACGGAGGAACTACGACATGAGCTGGTAATTTATTCATCCCACATCATCCAGAGCTTCCACTGACCACCATAGGCTCATAAGTTTACACAAAGATGCTTCGGACCTCTCGAGCTGTACTCCTTCAGAGATGTCTTCCATGGCCTCGCAGACAAGCAAGCGGATATTGCTTACCTCAAAGAGGATACCATAGCGCGATTTCTTGAAATCCCGGACATACTTGGTGCATCTTCGATAATATTCCAAATGGTCTCATATCTAGGAGCTTTTCCGTTTGGGCAAGATGCGCCGGTCGTGCTAGGATTCGAGCAGATGGTGATGGTAGTTGTTATCATGACCGAAAGATACAAAAGAGTCCTACAGAAGGGCAACAGCGATAGAACGAGGCTCTTCTTTAGAAGCCTCGCTGTATATGACCGCGCCGCTTCACATCACGAGAAGCCTACCTCAAAAGTGGACAAGCTAGAAGCGGTCAAAGGACACAGTGCTCCTCGGAACTATGTCATAGGGTTTGCCGTTGACGAAGCGATAGAAGACTATGAGGAAGACGACAATGACGATCTCGCGTTGGCAGCACTAGAGTCCCTTGATGCTATCAATGTCTTTAGGCACGGTGATGCTCCAATCGCGCAATCCTCAATACCGTCTGACAACCTCAAAAAGTTGATTATGCTTCTTCTATTAGTTGCACCGTTAGGCAGTCAGGAGAGCTTAGCGCGACATTCCGAAAGGTTGGTCGGTGATCAACTAGAAAGCCTAAGAAGAACAGCAGACAATATTCTCGCAGCATTTGTGAACGTGGAAAAGTTTCCCGGCGTTAAAATTTTACAGTTCAGTACAGTTATACCAATTTCTCTACCATTTCTGTTTAATGGCTTTAATCCGTTGTTTGAGCATTTCCTTTTTTCCAAAGCACTCGATTTCACCAAGAGGAAAGACTCATCCGTTCCGCCAGTCGACGCAATAGTCGCGCCACCACTTCTTCCAGATTCTGGGGACATTCTAGATCTGAATGTATTATCACAATTATCCTTCTTTCTCCCTGGAAGCACTCTCTTTCGACGTCTAAGACTGCTCTATTCAGGTGAGGATGCTGGATTTTCTATGGGTAGTTTTGAGACTAAGGTTTTCAATTGGAGAGCTCCAACAATTCTGTTAGTCTCTGGCAACAGAATCTCAGATCCTCCGGAAGGTGGCCAAGAGCGCGCATTCTCAGACACCTTACCACCAAAGAGATTTCCAGATAGTAACCCATCGTCACATATGATATTTGGTGTATATCTCTCTCAACCGTGGCGACAAACACACAAAGATTGTTTTGGAGACAACGACACGTTGCTGTTCCAACTCGAACCTGTGCATGAAGTCTTCCACGCATCGACTCTTAACACTGACTACGTCTCCTTCACCAAGTCACCAGTTCCTCACCCGGGAATAGCCTTTGGCTCTCCACACCCCAAGGCGAAAGCCACAGCGGGCCAGGCACAGCGCGTCAATCTCGGCGTCGTTTCACTCATGCTTGATTCTAGTTTCGAGTTTGGTGTATTCACGCATAACTACACAAGTGGTGGCGGGGCATTTCACAACAGCCAGACGAGAAAAAGAGACTGGCAGGATCGCTTTGAGGTGGAGACCCTAGAGGTTTGGGGTTGTGGAGGCGACGCGGAGGCGGAAGAACAGCGGAAACGCTGGGCATGGGAAGAGAAAGAGGCAGAAGCTAGACGGAAAATCAACTTGGGGACAGGTGATATTGAAGCGGACAGAGCATTGTTGGAGATGGCAGGAATCATCGGGGGAAATAGAAGTGGAGGGTCCATGAATTAAATGACGTGAACATGAAGACTAGTATTATAACGGATTATGGAGTTCTTGGGCAATACGGAGCATCGGCGGGAGCATGGATAGATAAGCTCATATTATTGTAGATTGGATAGCTCGATGTCAGGAAAGACGTTTCTGAGTTCGTCTTTTTTGGTCTGAACCTGGTCCCATCATGATCTCTTCCACTACGCAGCTTCTTGGCATCTACTACAACCACAGAAGGGGTCTACGTAGTCTTAAGCTTTGTTTAACATGTATTTGAAGCCGAGGCTCCTTCGCTATGCTATATTTAAAATCATTGGCCATCGATAAGAACATCTTGGCCATACTGTCATGTATTTATATACGTATTCTCCGCTCTTTGCGTGCTTGGCTGTTTCTGATTGCGTGATGTTCACGACGGGTGTTTCGACACATGGTTGGTCATTCTTTGCCCGCGGCGGATGACATTTGATGTTTTGTGCTCTTGTGGATGCTCATATTGCGGGAGAAAGCAATTGTCTCCTCTACCTTGAAGCTTACGTCTCTCTTATGTGTGTCGTCAATGAAACTCTCTTGTTCGCAGATCGCCTCTCTGTGTTCAAGCAAAAAGTATGGTTTACGACTGAGCTGGTCCAATTTTGGAATTTTTGAATATACCAAACTCTGTCTAAATCACTAAGACATATATAGAATTGATTGCACATATATAGAAGAGATTATTGACATGGCTTAGTTGAGATATTTACAATTCCACACATAATAGTGTACAGTTCACCATACAAATAATGTGTACAATCCTCCAGGTGCCTAATATGCCTGAACGCCTAGTGCCTTTGCCTAACTCCCGGGAATGCTGATGCAGATTTTATTTCTTCCCCCAAATCAAACCTTGCACTGATGCTAATATACCGCTGCTCTTTTGTCCCGGATCGCTCGGTGGAGGAGCTACAGCTGGCGTGGGTTCTAACTTGCTATCTTTCGCAATGGTCTTCTCCGCCGCAGCTTTTGATTCCTCCACTGCCTTCCTGACAGCAGCCCTTGTTTCCCCATCCTTCAATTCTGTCATAATCCCTTTCTCGCCTCTTGCCCGCCTTCTCTTCATAGCCTCCCGTAACTGCCGTTCCTCCTCGTCTCTGGCCTCTAACTCTCGAATCCACGCTTCTTGCTTCTCTTTAGCCTTCTTCTCTTCCAGCAGACCCTCAAACACTTTTCTCTTCTCCCGATCTGATTGCCAATACATGCTACCTGCCAGCATAGCTACTATGGTGAAACCCTGGGCGAGGATACGGGCACGAAACATGCGCTGAGTGCGATTATGGTCGCCAGCGCGAATAGATTTTGTGGCGCCGTAGAGAGCAGCACAAGTAAGAGCGACTCCGATTGGAATAAGCGGCTCCTCACGTATGCGGCGGGTGAGCTTCTGCCAGCGATTCTCCTCATAAAATTCGCTGTGAAAGGGTTAGCATCAGTGGTATGATCTTAATTAATTTTTTTTGGAGAAATTTGTTTGATAGGCAAAGACGTACGTGTCCCCGTCAAAGGATGATGGTAGTGGTGAAGACATCTTGAAACTATATTATTCGAAAATCGCGATTTTGAAACGGACAAGAAGTGATTGACAACTACATGTCTTGCGGGTGTTGATGCGTACGAAGCGTGGTGAGGTAAACGGCGGCATCAAGGGCAGGTACATCCGAGCAAGGTGACCCCTGTCAAAATTTCACAGAGCAAAAGACCCCCACCACGGCCTGGGAAGTATAAGAGTCAGAGTTCATCCAAATTGCTAAAACATCGAACAGCAATTGGCGTCGTTAACAAGATGCCGGACATGGAGAATGGTACACATACCAATGGAACTTCTTCTCGGCCTAGAACACCAAGTTTGAAACTCAATTCCTTGTCTTTAACAGAGTACTCCAGCAACCCTTCACCGCCGAGCTCGACTCCAAAGCGCAAGGTTCAAAACATAGTTCCTGAGGAGGACTTACTGCCAACTGGCTATCCCGACGTATAGAAATCTTTATGTCTCAAAAGAGCTTCTGCTAACACAACTAGTATCTGAAACTCATCTTGAGTTCTCGCGTCTACGATGTGGTGGACGAAACTCCTCTGACTCATGCAGTCAACTTAAGCAATAGGTTAGAATGCAAGGTGTTATTGAAAAGAGAGGATCTTCAGCCAGTGTTCAGCTTCAAGTTGAGAGGCGCATACAATAAGATGGCACATCTGGACCCAAAGAAGTGCTGGAAAGGTGTTATTGCGTGCTCTGCGGGGAATCATGCGCAAGGAGTGGCATATTCCGCTCGCAAACTCAAGATACCTGCGACTATTGTCATGCCAGAAGGTACACCAAGTATCAAACACCATAACGTTAGCCGACTAGGGGGTTCTGTTGTACTACATGGTGCGGACTTTGATGCTGCGAAAGACGAGTGCGGAAGATTGGAGAAGGTACACGACCTAACGAATATCCCACCGTTTGACGATCCTTATGTTATTGCTGGTCAAGGAACTATTGGGTTAGAAATATCTCGACAAACCAATCTCAAAAACGTTGAAGCTATATTCTGTTGTGTCGGAGGTGGTGGGCTTATTGCCGGTATCGGAGTTTTCATTAAACGCATCGCACCACACGTCAAGATCATAGGGGTCGAAACATATGATGCGAATGCTATGACCCAGTCTCTTGCTAAGGGATCCAGAGTATTGTTGAAGGATGTTGGACTATTCGCTGATGGAGCAGCTGTCAAAACAACTGGTGTGGAGACTTTCAGAATCTGCCAAGAAGTAGTTGATGAGATGGTCCAGGTTACCACCGACGAAACGTGTGCAGCTATTGATGATATCTTTGGTGATACACGGTCCATCGTCGAGCCAGCTGGAGCTCTTGCATTAGCTGGTCTCAAGAAATGGGTTGCAGCAAATCCTTCTCCAGACACAAAACGTAACTTGGTAGCCATTGCTTCAGGCGCGAACATGAACTTCGACCGGTTACGGTTTGTGGCTGAGCGCGCCGCTCTTGGACAGAGGAAGGAAGCATTATTTGCGGTGACCATTCCGGAAAGGCCAGGGGCTTTCTTTGAGCTTATTAAGACTGTGCTTCCCCACAACTGCACGGAGTTTTCTTACAGATATGCTACTAATGCTGTGGCCAATGTGCTCATTGGAGTATCACTGACTTCTCCAGCTTCTCAGCGCGAAGAAGAGCTTGCTTCTCTACTGAACCGTATCTCTAATGAAGGCATGGCAGTCACTGATCTCTCAGGAGACGAGCTTGCCAAATCTCATATACGATACATGGTTGGGGGTCGCTCAGATGTAGCGAATGAACGATTATACATGTTTAGCTTCCCTGAACGGCCTGGTGCGTTGGAGAAGTTCCTTACTACTCTAAGACCGAGATACAACATTTCCTTGTTCCAATACCGAAACGCAGGATCAGACATCGGGAAAGTTCTCACAGGGATACTGTGCCCAGATGACGAGCTGAAGGAGCTTGAGAGTTTCCTAAACCGCATCGGGTATCCATGGGAAGATTGCACAAAATCAAAAGTCTTCGACACATTCTTGAGGTCTTAAGGCTAAATCTCTGTATATATGGACATAGGAGTTCGCATTATTTTTAAAGGGGACATTCGCTCGGCTTCAAAGAAGTAGCAAGGAGTTGGTGGTCTTATTTAGTGTATAGACAAAATGATAGGTATAAAGTTGTGCAAAAATGCAAAATCTTTAGCCTCGTAATACGGAAGGTCTCAAGACTTGAATATTCACTTTCCTCAAGGCATCTGGACTAGAGGTCAAACTTTCTGATATCAGTTTAGGATTAGAGAAGGCACAGCAATAACCCTCAGTTCACATCCGGCTATGAAGTATGCCATTTCAATGTGTTCAGCTCACGGCACTGATGCCATACGCTCTTTGAACTTGGATTACAACTTAGAAGAGTATAACAAGAGAAGGCCGTGATCTAGGCTGACCGTTAAGCAAAACCATTCTATGCTGCCGCCGCAGTTTGTCAATGTCTCCAAAGTTATTAAGAACATTTAAAGGTTGATTGTTCGATGCAACTGGATTTTTATGACTTCACAAACAAACTATTAGAGATCTGCATTACTGAGCCGTGATTCGTCGAGATGCTAAAATACTCTTCTGGTTGGCTACATCTGAGAGTGACCTGACTTTTCAGGCCACAAAATCTCGAAATCTAGCGATAACTTCAATTCGATGCTCCTGAGGTCATGACTTACCTAACGACTCAAACAAACTCTCAACAGAACCATGATTCTCGCGACCACGTTCCTGCGCACAGCGCGAATGCTCTTTCGCCCGTCCTTTGCATCTGCTCCTACAAGATGTTTTTCTTCCTTCATGCCACAGTCGAACACAAATACGCTTCGCGGGGTTGGACTGAACGGGGCTGGTGTGGCACAACGAAGCATTGCGGATCAGATTGGGCAGATTAGGGGAATGAAGGTCCGGAGTTCAGTGAAGAAGCTATGTGAGGGTTGTAAGGTATGAGGAATCTCGATGTGACAGTGAGAGAACGGATGGATGCTAATCATTGATACAGAGCGTTAGAAGGAAGGGTGGGAAGAAAGGACCAAGCTCTGTCTATATCATATGTTCGCTGAACCCGAAGCATAAGCAACGACAGGGGAAATAATGGTGTGGTGTTAGAAGGAATTGCGTTGGAGATAAGATACCATCGCCGAAACGAACCCAGCATTTGTCTAGAGGATGGATTGTATAAGTACAGATCATAAATTTGCACGGGACGGCGTTTGAGGATAACATTTCAGGTTCATGGTGTATGGAAATCTCACAGTCACAACAAGTGGGATGGCGAGCTAAAGGGAATTTGTGTCATAAACCATCAATATACCTTTCCCATGTGTCCCACTGCGTCTTGCCAGTTGATATCAAGTAGCGAATCTGTGACTGCGAAGAACTGCGTTAGTGTGGCATTTCAACCCCCGGTTTTTCTAAGAAGTCTGACGCACAATATCCTCAACTGTCTTATTCCTCTTGAACTCTTCCCTTGCAAAACCCAGCATTTCTTCCCTCGTCCTTGGGTCATCAATCCTTCTGCATCCCCTGACAATGGACCTCCACAAAGCCAGCGCTTTTGCTCTTTGCAGGAACTGTTTCGTCCATTTAAGATTAACATTTGTCAGACCCAAAATAAAACGGCTGCATGTTTTGTAAGACGGGACAATTGAAGGGGACGAACATGATCGAGTCCAATGGTTTTCCCAAGACGACTCGGGCGGTTAGCTGCAGTTGCGTATGTGCGATTGAGAATGAGCGACCGTGGTATAATCATGGCAAGAATCGGTGTTTATATATTGAAGAAACTGGTATACTCAAGGCGGCCGTTGAATAAATTGGACAATGCCGATTTCTGGTGCAAGCGGCCGCATGCATGTGACCAGGTTCACCAGTCGCGTCAGAAACGCGCCTTCTGTATCAGTTTACAACACATCTCACGCAATTTGTAAATCCTCAAAATGACACAGCCAGAGGATCCAATTGATATGGCGAATTCTGAGCCACTAGACTCATTTGTGAAGAACTACATGCCACAAAGGTAAGTTGTCGTTGGGTTTACAACCATTATGTCGTTGCTTCAGAAAGATTCACTATCACATTGTGTCCTAAATGTATGGTATCAAAGGATTATTTGCTCAGAAGTTCTACCTTTTCTTTCCTCTCTCAAAAGCTAACCCTGCTTTGTCTCCAGCTCAGAGTGGAGAAGCTGGACTCATCCAAAGACTCAAGTTCAGTATGAGATTGCTGTTGTCCCAGCTACAGAACTCTCAAAGCCCGATTTCGAGGCATGCTTCCATCTTATCGAAGAGACCAGTCTAGGAGACTACAAGAATTCCAAAGACGGCTGGAAGCCAAAGGCAAAGAAAAAGGAGATGAAGCTCTTAGACCTCAAATACCTGCTTGTTAGATCTGACAGTCAGGTCCATGGATTTGTCTCCTTCATGCCTACATATGAAGACGATTATCCGGTAATCTACTGTTATGAGATACACCTGTCTCCGACTTTACAAGGGTCAGTCGTCTTTGTTCCTTAATTCTAGTAAATGTACTGAGCGTAGCCTCCAGCACCGGGCTAGGATCCGTTCTTATGAAGCATCTCGATGTCGTCGGCACAAAGATACCTAGAACGTCAAAGATTATGCTCACTTGCTTCCTCTCCAATGATAGGGGCATTCGATTCTATGGAAAACTGGGATTTGAGAAAGATGAGTATTCTCCTAAGCCACGAATTCTGAGAAATGGTACCAAGGTTGAAGTCGACTATATTATCTTGAGCAAGCCGGTTTCCGATGAAATTCCATAATTGTACTTGTTTGACGTATGCTTCTCAGAAGCCCGAAACTCTGGGTTATTTTTGAGATAGTCTGATGTCAGAATTCTTCTCGTGATAAATCCAGGCAAACTTCGATAGCTCCCCATATGTTGGAACACCTATGAAACGCAAATTTACATCGGAGATAACAGAACAGACTTTACGGGATCATCATGCAAGTAAGCCATCAATTTGGCCAAGACCTCATACCCCGTATATTTTAAAGTTAAAAATGGCAGGACTAACGCCACAAATTTCAGCTGCAGGGCCTCGCTGGTTGGAATTTTTACTGAGGCTGAAAGCGGAAACATTTTCATGACTGTACATCTTCCCGTCCCTATGGAGCGAGATTGGTGAAGCTTAAAGGTCAGAATGTCTTAGGTTTTGCGGGGACGTGGTTGTCGTTTGGGCATCTTGCAAGGCAACCTTCATAAAGTTCTCCCGTGTGACACGGACTCAAAAGTGCTCCTCATTGATGCGACTGGACGGATACAAATTGAGCTTTGTTGTAAGATTGTGATTGGGTGTTCCTGATAGCTTGGGCTGAACAACGGTTTCTTCTCCCAATAATGAGATTATTATAAAGCTAGGTGGCTATCTCCTTTGTAAATATAGATTCGTCTCATTCTACGATCATCCTTCAGTCACTTCTCGTCGTTGTAGCTTCTTTCCAAATCACTTCTAGCACTTTGCTATTATCCTATTCTTTGACCTAATATCTCATACACCTTAATTCACAATGACGGATATCAAGCAAGAGCAACAAAGCGCCCCGGTCACTCAGCAACCCGCGCCAAAGGAGACACCCTCCTACAAAGTGGTCACTGGATCCGAGGAATGGAGCCACGAAGTGTTTGGCTGTCTTGATGGTGGCATCGCCGCAAACAATCACTTATGTAAGTCCTTTCACGATCATTTGTTGCCAACCACGGATCGCTCACCTGTGTAACCACTATATGTGTTATCTCACTATCTCCAAAGCTAGAAAATTGACATAAATACATAGGTCTGAAAACCACATTCTGCCCCTGGTTCACCTATGGCAAGCAGCAAGAGCGGCTCCGAAATCCAAGCCTCCAAGGATACGAGCGCATCAATAATGACTGTCTTATCTTTGCGGGTGCTCAATACTGCTGTGGTCTGAGTTGGATGTATGTTCTCCTTCTGTTGACTATTACAGAGTTATGCTAACAGTATATTAGACTCACCTTCTTCAAGCGTGGGGAGATTCGAGAGAAGTATAATATCAAGGGCAATCAGCTTGAGGACTGTCTCTTTTCCGCTTTCTGCGGATGCTGTGTCCTGGTGCAGCAAGAGAAGGAGATCATAGGGAGACAGAGCATTGCTGCGACTCAGGGGTATCAGGCACCTCCTACAATGACTGCATGAGCGGTATCTGAGGATGTGTACACAAGTGTATGGGTTGAGTTGAGTAGTTGCACTTTAGCGGGGATAATTTGTAATTCGTGTGATACCTAGTGGTGCATTCTTATGAGAGGCAAAGCGAGGGCAAAATACCCAAATTTCAAAAGTTGTATATCACTATGATTCTTATTCAAAATATATCTACAGGGTCTCCCCATGTCTCTCACCAATGCTAGAAATATCCGAATTGTTCTGCCCTTATTCTTGCGCGAATAAGGAAGAGAAAATTGGTAGTGTTGGCTCGAGTGTGTGGGTAGTCAGCTTAGCTGTGCAACGTGCTAAGCGAAGCAAACCCCCCTTGATAATCTTCGAGAGCAAAAACTCTTAATTAATTTTTGTGCGATATGCAACAAAAACTTTATTATATTACGGTCAAGGAGGCTTGATTGGTGGTTGTAATTAGCAGCAACGCTTCTTCACTAGGTGCTACAAGCAGCCAATCGCACAACTAGCTTTCCTCCTTAGCACACCTTAGGTAGGGCTTGTCGAATTGGCATCCTTTATTACAATGAGTCTTTTGATGTTATGACATATTTTTTTACGGAACTAATGTCACTTGTGCTTCGTGAGCTTATGTAGGCGGTCGGTGGGTTCTCTTTCAAATCTCTTATTGACAAGTTACCTCTTTTGGCAAGGGCAAGTGGCTGCACTTGTCAGTATGCGGTTGTTATTCTTACTGGAACTCACGCTCGCCATATGATTCATGGGTTAGGTTGGCCTTCATAATATATCTGTCTGGGCAAAAAACGACTCGCTATCGTAATCCCACCCTTTGCTGTGACGGTATGTTGAATGATCAGATTTCCTTTACAAAAAAAGGTAGGGAAGGGTTGTTTGGCTTAGTTGGTCAGAATGCAGATCTGGGAGGTCTGAGGCTCAGAGTTCAAGTCCCACGATAATCACTTACATCATTGTGTTTTACCTTGTACTCGTGAGTTTAAAGGTATCCTTAGCAACAACCTAAAGCCCTCTCAAGCGGGTTTGGAGGAAAGATATCTCCTCCCATCCTATGTCACCAGTGAGGATAGCTGAGAGAATTGTCTTGCCCTTGTATAAGGTAGGTAATAATGCAAGTCTGAATATAAAATTTCGCATATGGTAGAAATTTCGAAGGGCCTCGATATGCACTGCGTGTTATCTTATCAACTAAAAAGAAATCTAAAGGTAGATTACCCGAGTTGTGCTACCCGCAAAGAGAACTGTTTATACGGGATCTCCTTCATCTGGAGGAGGTGAGAACGGATCACGAAGCGCCGTTGGCCAGTCACCTTCCTCATAGTCCAGCGACCACCTGTGCCTCCCACTACCAGCACTTTTGATATCCTGCTGTCCCGGTAACTTGACTTCTGCCTTTGAATTTGGCGGTATCAAGATCTCGATCGTGAATTCTCCATCCTTCACTTCCCATTCGCACCGTACCTGGCCATACGGCCCTCTAAATGCGACTTTGGCCCAGGTAACCCCCCCTCCAGGAACAGGCTCGACTCTAACAACCTTCCATCCCGGCTCCTTCGGCGATATTCCGCCTAGAGTACCATGCAGGAATGCACCAACAGAACCAAGAGCATAGTGGTTGAAGGAAGTCATGGATCCAGGATTTATCTTCCCGTTGGGTAACATGCTATCCCAACGCTCCCACATAGTCGTTGCGCCCATGGTGATTGGATATAGCCAACTTGGGCACTTCTTTTCAAGTAGCATTCGATATGCAACTTGTGGATAACCTGCTGCTACCAGCACTGGCAGTATGAGTGGAGTGCCGACGAATCCTGTTCCAATTTTAAAAGCGGAAGAGCGCACCAACGTAACGAGGCGTTTCGCTGCTGCTTCAGACGCCTTGGAATCTCCCAGAAGATTAAGAGATAGCGCCAGTGAGAGAGACGTCATTGTATCCGGGGCGAGTCTGCCACTCTTGGTGACATATTCGTCCCGGAAGGCGGCAGTGATACGCTCTGCTTCCTTCGTGTAATGGTCGTAATCATCCTGGAGACCCAAGATTTTGGAAATCTTCGCCATTGTTTGCGTAATACGGGCCAGATACGCATTTGCAACGAGATGTGGGTCGGTCTTTCCCTTTGCAGGATCATCAGGAGGTGCATCTGGATCAAGCCAGTCGCCAAGTTGGTGGACAGTAGGGTTCCATAGACCAGACGCCTCTCGCGGAAGAGCTTTATCTATCCAAACTTTCATACTTTCGTGCTGGTCAGACAGAATCTTAACGTCACCAAAGGCGGTGTAGAGATCATATGGTGTTAGAATGACAGCATCAGCCCACGCTGCTTGTGCTTTTGGAAAGCTTGCTTCGATAATGTTGGGGCACACAAGAGGTGGCACACCGTCGTTGTCTTGGATCTGTTCGACAGCAAGATCCTGAAGCCAGCCTGAAAGCATCCCAGCCGTATTATAGAGAAAGCTAGCCGTTGGGGAGAAAATCTGTATGTCGCCTGTCCATCCAAGTCTCTCATCACGTTGGGGACAATCAGTCGGTATGCTCAGGAAGTTGCCTCGCATTCCCCACTTGATATTTTGATGAAGCTGGTTTATATCGCTGTTTGAGCACTCAAAGGAGCCAGTTTCTTCCATGTCAGTGTGCAGAACAATGGCCTTGATGTCGAGAGGTTCTCCTTCTGGCCAACCCACAACTTGAACATATCTAAAGCCGTGGAAGGTAAATTTGGGCTCCCAAACAATGCTTTCGCCTGACAATCTGAGGGTATCTCTGGCTTTACAATCACGGAGCGGACGAGTTGCACATTCCCCCTGTTGGCCGAGCACTTCAACATGCTGAAATTCTATCTCGGTGCCCAATGTGCCAGTGACACGCACTTGTAGATACCCGACCAAGTTCTGTCCAAAATCGAGAATTGTCTTTCCAGTTGGCGATCTAATAGCATCCTTAATCTTAAGAGTCTCAATTTTTCGCACGGGAGGCCCTTTTGGTGAGAGTATCTTGGACGTAGGGAAGCCTACGGCCTCGACAGAATTCCAGGTCTTGTCGTCGAACGATACCGAGTTCCATCCTTTCTTCACCAGAGATGCATCGTAAACCTCCCCATCATATATTTCCGACGAGATGATTGGCCCGGTCGATGTTTTCCAAGTCTCATCTGATCCCACTGTTAGAATCTCCCCATCCACGAAAGCAATCTCAAGCTGAGCAAGGATTGCCGGTCGATCTCCATATATACATCTTTTTCCACCTCCAAAACCGAGTCTTGTGCAAAACCATCCTTCGCCAAGTACTACATTAAGCACTTGGTCTCCAGTACTCAAAAGTTCTTTGACGTCGAAAGTTTGGTAGTTCAGATGGTAATTGTAGCTCGTCCATCCTGGAGCAAGAATCTGGTCACCAACTTGGTGACCATTGATTTGCGCTTCATAAACTCCTTGGGCTGTTATATACAGTCTAGCCTTCTGTACTTGCTTATTGATTTTAAATGTTTTACGTAGTAGCGCGGGAGTGATTGCGCCATTAGCCGCTTCTGTCTTCGGAGTTGCAACAAATTCTGACTGAACAGGAGGTTAATGTAAGCTTTTCTATGCTCTTCAGAAGTGGTGCTTTGCATAGCACATAAATTCCCCAAGTAGTACACGACAAGATCATGCAATGAGAATACTTACAGTCCAATCTTGACGCTCGAGCAAACCAGCTTCGATTGTGATATATTCCGACCAGGATGTTTGCTCCTCAATGGGAGGTTGTGTTTTCTGTACGCCTTCAGATCACGAATTAGTGCCATATAGAATAGGTTAACAGAGCTTTGTTAGACTTTATTGAAACAAGCATGGAAACGTACCTCCAGGAACCCCTGTTGCTCTTACTCGAACATTTGCCACCTCACGAGATTTCAGCGCATCTGCGGGCCATGGTACGAGAACAGAATCTGAAGTGAATACACGATATCCTCTGGTACCAAGGTCGGCGCGCTTAATCTCGATCTCGTACGAGGTCTGAACCCAACCTTGTTGTTCGTTTTCAAATGTCCACGACAACCTCGGACTTGCCTCACCAATCCCAAACGGAATGTTGTGATGCTCGAGAGTGACAGATTTTATGTATACCATTTTCACGATATAAATGTTAGAAATATATTTTGTCGAATCATTGTGCTTGCGGGGTTGAAAGCGGTCTTTTGTAAGGACTGGAGCTGCTCGGTGAACATTCACCCGACAGACTTTGTGGCCAGCACGCCTGGGCATACATCAGTCATAGATCGACAATAGGCGCACATATAGTTCAACTATAACATCTCAATAAAGCCAGGATATTGAAATAATATCGAGCATGCCCTTATGATCATAGGCTTGAATCTTGGTCATTCAAAACTTTCTGTGCTTTTAAGTGCGCGTTTAACCAGAAAAACTCCATCACGACAACCTCACATCTACCGCAGACTATATAAAGAGCAGGCTCAATTTCGAGATTTACTCCTGTAAAGATTGTGTTTGCAGTGTAGGATAGATACTTGTACCAAATATCCTGCCATTTGACGCAGACCTTTGTAGCTTGCCTTGAGATCACTTGGGAAATTGTATAAGCAATACAAAGCAGCAATATAACAGCCTCACTTGAGATATATCCAAATTGACAAAAAGCTAAGAAGATGCATCGCAATTGCGAAGCGTTCTATACCGAGATGAGATCGGGCGGTAGCGACTGAGAGCCGGAGCAAATACCCTAGGGCAGACTAATGAGGTCAAATAAATCACCTCTTTTCGCACTTGAAAGAAGCCTCCATAGCCAGGCTTTGCCAAAATCTAGAAAGGATCATATTCGCTAGGAACCGTACTTCTTTTCAACAGAACGTGATGAGTGATGCTGATAGGATAAAAACTGAAATGGATTCGGACGCAAATTGTGGCGTTAAATCTCAGTGAAAAACATCAGAGGTTTTACTTCGATCCGTTTCAAAGGCCCAGAGCCACATAAGGAACGACAAGCATACTAAGTACCTTCATAAACAACACAACTTTGTTTAGGAGCGTCAAAGGGATTGTCGTCCCAAGCAAGGCTTTGTCGTTTGGCACGGGCCACACCTTGCCGAGGCTTCTTCGAAGTTTGAGCATCCCTCTTTATCCATTCTTCTTCACCATCATCATAATAATAACTGATCAGAATTTAGTCACTTTTATGGGATATGTAAGAATGCGGAAGCGCCTCGCTAGAAGGTCTTATAGCTAAATTGAGTACAGGGAAGCTAGACCAACTGTCGCTGAGGTGCTGGCTCACCCAGCCCATCCATACACTCTATGGAACCTGGAGCCGACACGAAAAGGACTTCTTCCTGTTGCTGCTAACAGAGGAGGCCCGCTCAATATCGAATGGGAAGTTCATGGGAAGGGAGACATCAAGCTTATTGTATGTTAGGGGATATTTCAATTTGTTGCACAGCTGGTTTTGAAACGGCTGCTCAAAGCACGTGACATCTAAGGATCAGATTCGCTCTCATTGTGCTCTCAATTTAGTTTCCGTTATGGACAGGGTAGAAATTGTCTCACATTGAATACTTTGCTAATTGTGACAGTGGATAATGGGACTAGGTGGTATCAAGGCAAGTACTAAAATGCAAATATGCTTATATCATAGCCTAACATGTGTTTTAAGTCAAACTGGCAGCGGCAAACTTTGATCTATGGACATGAACAAGGCGAAAAGTACGCATCTCTCATTGCTGATAATCGAGGTGTGTGTTCTGTATCTTGAGCAAAGCATATGTGCTCACGTATCGTAGGCACTGGGGGGTCCGACAAGCCATTGCTACGATACTCTACAAGTGAAATGGCCAAAGACTGGATTGAACTCATCGATCATCTGGGATGGACGGAAGAACGCCAGCTCCACATCACAGGTGTTAGTATGGGCGGCATGATTGCTCAAGAACTGGCCTACTTGATACCAAATCGCATCGCCACGCTAAACCTGTTCTCCACCTGTGCTCAAATAGAGAACACTATCGGTTTCATCGAAAATCTACGAAACAGAATCAACATGTTCATTCCAAAATCTTTGGACCGAGCTGTCACGGACACTGCCCACTCCAGTAGGCTGATTTCCCGTTTCCCGTTTCAAACCACGCTAACTACATCCTCCAAAAAGTGTTCTCAGATAAATGGCTCGCTCTCCCAGACGACGCCGAAGTACCGAAACCCGGAACTCCAGGCGTGATATTCCCCGAAAGCGGCACGTACCCAAAATTCGAAACGAATTTCACGCGATGGGCAGCGCAAGAGCTGACTAAACGTATGGACCCGGATAAATTTGGCCGGAAGGGATTCATGCTGCAGGCTATCGCTGCGGGATGGCATTACATGTCTCCATCGAGGCTGCAGGAGCTTGGCGATAGGGTTGGTCGTGAACGGATTATGGTGCTACATGGGTAAGTCAGTAGTGTCCTTCAAGAAGAAAGGTTTGAGCTGCATGACTCAGGGGCGGCTTGCATTTTGAGATATACCATATTCGAACCTCGTCTCTAGGTCTAGAATCCGATGGTAGCAGTGTGAAGTGCAAGCTAATTATATCTAATTGCAGAACTCGTGACAACATGATCACAGTATATCATGGACGGAAACTAATCGAATTGCTGAAGCCAGGGGTAGGCGTCATTCGGGAAGGGACGGGACATGTATTCATGCTTGAGGAATGGAGATGGCATAACGAGATGATCGAGAAGCAGATTGAGAAAGTGAGTAAACTTAGTCTCTAGAGTGGACAGGTTCAGGAGTTATGAAGTTATAGGAGGATATAGACGTAATCTCAGGTTGTCTGTCAGAACAAAGTATTGTGCCATCAATCGTGCATGTTTTGTGTGCTCTTATTGTTGTGAATCTATACTCATATGAGAATAGATTTCCTATAACATGACAACGCCAATGCCGCTCCCCCGCTCATCAATTCGATTTCTCTCGTCGACACCTCCAGCAATTGGGTTAGCGTTGTAGTTGTAGAGATAAAAGTGTAGTTGGCCATCTCCTCCCCCGAACTTTTGCTCCTCTAAGAAGTGATTGTTATCAAGCAAGGTAAGGGCGTTAAAAACGTCGAATTTCGCCTTCTTAGCAAGGATTAGGGCGTCATTTACGAGTACGTTAAGACGTGTCCGAAGGTCTGCAGCTTTGGCCACCGATGTGCCGGAAGACGATAGAGTTGAAAAGGCAGTCTCCGTTGCATAGTAAAAGAGATATGCAGCGCGTATCGTGGGGTATCGACTAGCTTTCATAACAGTGGATTCGATGCAATAGAATGAGAAGAAGTCGGTGATTGTGTGAGTAGATGGGTCCTGTTTTTCTCAGTCTCGTTCATTCTGGAATATAATATGCCTACCTCAACAACATAAGACCATATGACCTGCTCGCCTTGGTTCTTCTTGTGTAGCATCAAATGATCGATCTCATCTTTGTTGTAAACTGGTGCCATGTCAAACCTAGACAGATATCGTTTTAACAAGTCGGTAACAGCATCGAGGTCTTTCGCTTCCATGGCTCGAAGTCCTTTCGTTGATGTCCGGTCTGGAAGCTT
Organism: Chalara sp. BL73; assembly: GCA_918026815.1. Lineage (NCBI taxonomy): Eukaryota > Fungi > Ascomycota > Leotiomycetes > Helotiales > Chalara > Chalara sp. BL73. The sequence continues at coordinate 80,747 of CAKJVC010000157.1, read as the reverse complement.
ATACCTAGCAATCTGGTAGGAGGGCTTACTTCCGGGTGGCAACGGACTAAAGCCAACTTCATGGAGCTTTTCCCAGTCTATTGATCGATGGTAATATCTGCAAGTACTAATGGGTGTGGGCAACACTACACCAGCAGTATATATAGCTTGCCACGTTCCTTTGAGATAACACCTCCGAGTCACTTCTTTGATTAGGACGGGTGTCAACCGTTTTGCTCGAAGCTTCTTGTGTATACACAGAAAATTCACTTCCGAGGCATGTAGAACTCTCTGTCGAACTCTCAACTCAACTGGTACGGCGGAGATGAATGCAACAAGCTTTTGAGAAGCTGTAGCTCGTACCCCAACGTGCCATTCTTTAGTCCAACCTGGTGCTAGAAGAGCCCTAAATCATCAGCAAGATGTATTTAATTGGGGGTTTCGAAACCCTACCATCTCAGAAACGCTTCGGAATAGTTGAATCTGAACATAGCCTCATTGTCCTCGACATAATGACCATTCAGTAACTCATAAACTTCCTTGGTCTCTTCATCGCTAGTCATGTCCATCGTCACCCACTCGAAGCCGTCAATTAGAGGTCCTGGTTCTTTGGGAACTTTATCAGGGTCTATGATTTTGAAAGGGCCTTCTTCAATGGTTTCCTGGTCTCCAAACTTCTTCACTGGTTGTGTTCCCCAGAACTTGTACGCACCCATATCCTTAGCATTCTTGCCACTCATAGCTAGCCCTGTCATGATATCTGCAAGACTAAGTTTCTTCATGGTTGCTAGAATCTCCTTTTCGGACTTATTCTCCACTCCTAATTGTTGTGCCAGCGCCGGGTTTGCTTTCAACAGCTCCATGGCATTTTCATTACTGATTGATCCGATTGATTTCGTTTCTCCAGAGGAAGATTCGCCTCCGGACCCTCCTTTCAGAGCCGATTTTATGCGCTTTCTCTTGGACTTCTTCTTCTTTGCGGCAGCTCCTGCAGCTGGTGTGCTTCCTGATGGGGCATCTTCTTCCTCATCTTCATTCTCTGACTCGACTTCTGCTTGGCCTTGTGTGTTTTTAGATTCTTCTAGGATCTCCTCCGCGGCCGTATTTGTTGATACAGGGTTATCAAGCTTCGATTCTTCCGCCATGTTCATATCTTTTGCAGAGAGACGCACAACCGTGGTAGAAAGTCGGTAAGTTTGTGTTAGCAGGATGGCGGGGTTGAAGTCTGGCAGCCCCGCAGTCTTGAATCAATCACGTGCGCCTTGAGTGCCTACCCCGGGTATGTGAATTGAGACCAGTGTAAACGTCTAGATTTGAATCATCAGTCAGGGAAATGGTGGATCACGTCTCACAACAATGTTCCCAAGAATATTGGAGCTACATATAGAAGATAGCGCCTTGACAAATGTTGATAAGAATATAGGAAGATTGATAGCAAAAGATCTATGTATGCTTCGATCTGTCTAGTTATTTCCAATTCTCCTGAACATCTAAGAGGACCATATCAAGGCGGCAACATCCTTCCTTCATCGGGTTCGAAAGCTTTATTCACAGCTAGTACTGTCGGAGCATAAGTCAAAAGCCTGCTGTGGTCTATATGAGGTTTAGTTGCGTGGACTGGCCGCAGACTTGGCTATACTCACGACCATATGCTAATAATTCTTCTCTGATAACTTTGTTATCACCGCCTTTCCACGTGCTGATGGTTGCTCCATTCCCCAGATCAATGGTAGATCTTGCCTTCATTTTAGCAAGAAGGTCCGACGCCATGCCTCTCTCTGTGGTCGCATTTGCTGCAGTTATAAACAAGCTTTGTGAGTGAGAGAATGGGATCTCGAAATCGTCTTTAGCATGGATGAAAAACAACCTAACTCTTTTGCTGATTCGAACAAAGTTTGCAATCCGTTCTGCTGATGGCCACTTATCAATCAAATGGGTTGAAAGTTGCCTTTGGAGGGCAGGATACACTCTCAAGGGAGAAAGCACTGGTACAATCCCTCCAATGGAATACGTCGTAAGTAGCTTCGTCACATCAGTGAAGCCTGATACCAAGACAATGCCCGCAAACTCAACTCCTTGCATTGCGAAACGCTCAGCAACAGCTGCAGCAACTGCAGTACCAAGACTGTGGCCGAGTATAACTATGCGATTCGGTGGGACCTTTGCAATTTTTATTGCCCAGTCAACCTTTGTTGTAACCGTTAGTCAGCTATCTTGACTCAATAAATTTATCTAAGAAAGCCATTCTCTTACAGCGGCAATCCCATCAATAATAACGCCATCCTCCGAAGGATTCCCTGTCGAACGTCCATAGCCTCGATAATCAATAGCAAGGACGTGGTTGTTAGAGAGCCCAGATAGAGCACGATATGCATCTGTCCTCCAGCCTTGAGCAACACTACCAGCCGTCTGTGCACACAATCAACAACATTCATAGGCTATAAAGGAGCGTCATACACCATGAACTACCCCACGTGAGCTTGCTTCATCACAATGAATCGGCGCTGATTATCCTTACATTTGATTATAAGTTGCGAAGAAGGATCGTCCCTGAGTATTTTGAATGCTTTCCGCTCTGTGATATCCTTAACAAAGCCCGAAGGTTCTTGCAACAATTCGGACTCATGCTTTACATAAACGGCTAAAGGCAGCACATGCCAGGCATAGATGTCTTCATGATCAGGGGTGGTAAATTTGAAAGGAGTTATCTGGTTCTCTGAAGTTCAATCAGCACTTGCTAGGCAGGATTGTTGGTTTAATAGGCTGACTGGCAAACCCAAACTGTTCCGGATTGTTGGTATCAGCCCACCATGTAGGCACTTGAATCGCATGAGTGTACAAAGCACTATAATACAGTTATAAGTGAAACTGTCTTAGATAGGAATACTTACTGCCGTTGTAGCCATGCAGATTGTGTAAGAGCGATCAAGGCAGTAATGTAGACAAGGACTACGAGGGCGAGACTACGGTAGACTTTCGCAAGAATCGAACTCCACCAAGCCATTCTTCTGAAAAAGAAACGATCTAGTATTTAAAAAGCAATTTCGAGTATCTGAAAAGTGTTATATAAAGGCACAAGTACAGTATCAAACAAATCTGAGGCCGTGTCCGGAGTTGACTCACGTGTTAGGCACAACCTAGAGAGCTTGATCGTGCCATCAATCTGCCCCCTTTGTCTCGCAAACCTGACCGAGCACAAGTTTACAACATTTAAGCTTCTCTTAAATTTATTTTGCGTCCCCTACGTGGTTAGCTTCGGACGATAACAGATGAAGCTTCGGGAGGTACCTGAAATTTTTGTGGTTGTGACAAAACTTGGCGGCTGTGCAAAGCTCATGTTCCATCTTGTGGATTTTCATATTCTCTAGTCAGACGCGATTTCTTAACACGACCTTGACGCCAAATCCAGCCTGTCCAAATTTACAAGTAATTCACACCATAATGGAGAGGAAAAGAAAACAACAGCCAGCTCGTTCATTGCGTGGTGAGCCTCCAAGTAAGAAACGTACGCCTGAACCTCTCACACAACCTACGCCTCCTCCCTTGGAGGAGCCTCTGCCAAAAAGCATCGCACCTGGGAAACCACTGCCTACACTTAGAGAAGCTCAACCAGAAAACCTCCCTGCCAATGAATTCCAGACAGTCTCAGAAAGGTACGTGGTTTAAAGCTCTTCAATCTACTTTCCTATCTTGAAGGCATCAATCTAACTGTGGCTTTGTTACAGTGGAGTTCTGGCAGATTCATTACAGAGATCGCGAGCGAAATGGATCAGCGAGGGTATATTCGAAAGATACTGGACGAAAGTCACTGCGAAAAAGAAGAAAGAGACACCTGAGCTGGCAAATAATCCACCAAAGGAGTCCATGACAAAGCTTGGAACTTGCACCATAACTGTTGAACCGCACATCTTCGAAGCTTCGATGTACGCTATAAAAGATACGACTTCAAAATCTAATGCGCCACCAATTTCTCAACAACCTATGTATCGACCGATTATACAGTACGGACCACCGGGCGGAATGATGCCTCCTCCAGCACCACCAATACAAAGTAAGCCCGTTGTACCACTTCAAACAAATCAACAGCCTACTCCAAATAACCATATTCCCACGAAGCACAACGAAAAACCACATGAAGCACCAAGCAATACTATATCTCCTCAACCTATAGAAGCAAAGGCAGTGAATGGACATGCGGCTCCTAACAATTCGTTACCACAGCCTCCACCCACAAATGGTCCACCTCCAGCCCCAGTCACCAAAAGCACCGATCCTGTGATACAAATGCTCGCCGAAAGAGCCGCAACAGATCCGAGCTTGAAAGCACTTATGAGAATAGTGGCCAATGGGGAAGCGTCCTCAGATGAATTAAAGAAATTTCAGACACACATCGACGAGTTGACTCGTCTTCAAAAAGCAAGACAAGCCGCGAGTCAACCTGCAACGCCAAAGACCCAGCCAGTACAATCGTCAATAGCAGGTCCTGGAGCGAATCCGCAGCTAGTTTCTAATGCAGCACCGAGTTCAGCGGCAATTGCGAAAGCATCCCCGAAAGTATCCCCTTATCAAACTCCTCCACAGCCACAGGCACTACGGTCGAAGGGGCCATTGCCGCCTACAAAGCCAGACATATCAGGAGTTGTGTTCGAATTTACAGGCGGATCAGGCGATCGCTTTCTGTTCCCGAAGTTCAGTATATTGGAATACCTCCCACAGGGCCAAGTCATAGCTTCATTTCTTATTGTACGGAAGGGCAGTAGTAGCGACTCACCGAGCTACGATCCTACACTTGATTATTATCAGCCAATCACAATACGATTATACGCTCATCAAGGTCGGCAATTGGAAGCATTACAAAAAGTCGTCGCTCCTCAAGAAGAAGTTCGCAGATATATGGATGATATCATGGATAACATGACGAGGGCGGAATATGTGTTACTTGCTATGCGACTACCTAAGGATGCTGAGCCAGAAGCCGAGAAAGAAGGAGAAGTAGAGAAGCACGATCAAGCAGATAACCAGGTGCTCTGGGCCACGACTAATAATCCTACACCTCCTCCACCTCAGATGAGGCCGGGTCCAAAAGTTCTTACCGAGGGTGAGCAGTACCAGAATTTTATTTCCGCCGTTAGCGAAAAGCCTGTATATTAAACAGGTCCTGTTTGTTAGATACGCAAGGAGTCATGGTCAGGAATATTGATACGAAGGGTATTTTAAGGTCTGTGGCGTCATATACCAAAATATTGGACTCGGAAGGGAATTCAAAAAGAGTTTGTATTTTAGAGGAAAACTCACCTGTTGAATGGTATTGCTTCACAACTTCTCTTCAATTCCGAAGCTCCTGTGATACACATGAACCCTATACCAAATTCGGCTATCGCTTTATGTCCCTCAACATTTGCTGAGGCCTGACATTCCATCGATGATAATTAGCGGTAGATTTATGTTTAGGCATTGACAGCAAGCAGTGTTCATAATATTCTTTTCGCTAGTGATTGAGCCGATGTTCAAGTAAACACTATCATTGTAAATGCTTATAAATCACAACATGATGAGCAACTTATTTTGGTAACAATTGGGTCTCAATCTCAAGGGTTATAAAAAAAAGTTAGACAGATCAGTAAATATAAAAGCCAGCATATTCATTTCGGGTGGATTTGTTATACCATATTCCCACTTAAACCAGCTAATTTTTCGCAGGGAGGTAGCAAAATTTAGCATTGGAGATGTTTCTCGATTGCTTGATATTGAAATTGCAATGGCTCGAAAGCACATTACACCAAAGGCTAGGAGGCAAACTCTGAATAGTGAAAGCAATAAGTAATTATGTATTAGTAGTGATTCGCGTAATATTTCTGAATGTTTGCACACTGAAGCTCAGATAGAGTTGGAGTTCACTCTGTGCAGTTAGCTTACGATCATATTGTCTTTAATCCTTTAGTCATCATAGACAGACAAATTTTGAGACGAAACCCCCGAGAACTACTATATACCCAATCTTCCAGGCTGTGAGAAGATACTTTCCTTATAACATGTCGCTAGTAACCATGGGCAATTGGAGCCCGCTTGAAACCAGAAACAAAATAGCCTAGGAGGATAGTTTTTGATACATCGCAGTTACTTTAACATTAAAATCTGTTTTCCGTATTACAGCAGCCTGAACTTCAGCATCTTGAACTCGAGTATTACATATGCCGGACATTCATTAAAGTATCATCTTGACCATCATGAATACTTAATCAAATGTATTAGCAGATTAAGATATTCCAGCGACCTCACAAATTTCACAGGAGATACAGATTGTGGCTAGTTTAAACATCTTGAAGATAGAAGACTTAAAGATATTATTGCCAGCTTTTTGGAAAGGGTCGTTGTCACTGTCGTTATTTTAAATCACGTGATTGAATGGACAGGCAGGTCCAAGCAAATGTTAAAGTGGTTTCGTGATTCTCGCGTTCCAGGGGGGTTGTGTTTTTTGGTACGCGACCCTCTATTGAACTTCACTCAAGTCATTTTGCAGTCTGCCTCAACAGCATCAGACTGCAGCCTCCAAAAACCATAACTCATAATTCTAGGGTGATTTTGTAGCAAACAAGATCCCCATGAAGATTACAACCCTCAACCAAAGCAGTCATGGTGCCGCAAGCATCAGCTTCTCGACAACTGCCTGGCTCTCTCTCAATTCCTAGGCCCCCGACTCCTCCCCGAGAAATACAAAGCAGCGATCCCAAGCACACGAATATTGAGCGCAGCCTTGTAAAAGACCTTAAATCTAAATCCCCTACTATTACGCCTAACTCGTCAGCCGAATCTCCCAACACGTCTGCGCTTTCTCGAAAGAAAGTTAACTGGATCGACAGTGACGATAGGTACTCCAGCCCTGTCGTCGCGCCTGTACCAAATATCGGAGGGAAGAGGCCTATCAAGTCGATACTGAAGCCATATAATGGAAATCATGTCAGCGCGCTCAAGCTAGTACCAACAAAACTTTCCCATCCTCACGCATACCCAAATCTTGCGACAATGCTCGAATCAATAACTCAGCAATTGGAAGGAAATGATAGGCAATCGAGGTTGGATGCATACACAACATTGTCAGGATCTATACAGGCGTCAGAGAACGCCCCGGAATTGCGAGCATTGAAGGAGAAAATGGGGCCGCTCCTCAAATGTATGAAGCGTGATTTGACTGCGAAAAACGGTAGCAACATATGGGACTCGTCGTTGATCATAAATGACCTGAAACTTCTTTCGAGTTTTCTTCAAAAATCAGCTATCGCCGAGACCCTCCCTGCAGATTTCTGGGTCTATTTTGTCGATTACGCTATCAAGATGTTCCAGGATTCCGACATATCGAAGGAGATCATTAAGCACATTTTATTCATACTTGGGTTTCAGAAATGCTCCTCGAATGCCATGAACACGGAAAGGGTCAGTAGGCTGGTTAGTGCTTTGCACGATATCGAGAACTTTGTGAAAGGAAAAAGTATCGTCACGGGACGAATTGATGTCTACAGGAGTTTGGTACGAAATTCGAGATCTGCTATGCTGACAAATAGCGACTGGGTAGAAGACCTGTTCAATAGCATGCTTAGTAGTTTGAGGGACACGCGGTCAGCGGCCATTCAACTGGGTCTTGAATCAGCTGCGACGATGGGTGTTGAAAAAAAGGCTATTCGTATCGTGATGGAGCTCTTCCGAGGAGAGCTGGTCACAGATGTCGCCGTTGTTAAATTTGGTGATTTATATGCGGATCGACTTAAGGAAATGGCAATAATACCAAAACGAGATAACAGAACCAATGGAAAGGAAGACCTTTCGCAAAAGGCGGAGCGTCTGAAAAAGGAAGAAGCCTCTGCGAGCATCCCCCAAGTATGGATTGTTCCCATGTTGTTTATCAGAGGTCAAAAATCGACATTTGAACAGTGGCCATTTGTCAGTACATGGCTTACTGTGATTGGGAAATGTTTCAATTCCAGAGATGCTCAAACGAGAGTAGAAGCTAATGTGGCATGGAGTCGATACATCTTTGCCATCAGTCCTGACGAAAAGACGTCTCCGAAATTGGTATCCCAACTTAAATCTCCGTTCATTGACCAGCTCAAACGAAAGAGCAGATCAGCCAATCCTTCCAGAGTTCGCAACTCAATCCTCAGTGGAGTATACTTCTTATTCTATTACTGCTTCCGGCCCAATTCAACACCAGCCCAGCTAGAAATGTACTGGGATGCATACGTTAGTGAATTTATTGGGAAAGCTCTCACACCAGCCAATATTTCTGATAGCCCGGAGCAAGCGAGGCAAGACCTCGTCGATGCTTGCAGAATCTTGACAGCTATGTTTGAGACAACACCTCGACCATGGAGCGAGACTCGTGCTTTAGATTTCAGTTCTCCAAACGGACTTACATCTCCTATGAGTGTAAATGAGCTTCCGGCTCTTGATTCAAAATGGCTGCGCAAAAGTGCTACAAGAGTGTTTCCTGTAATGGACCCAGTTCTTGAAAAACTTTTCTGGGATCTTTCAGAGTCATCAGAACCAGCTAGCTGTCTATTCAAGGCTTACATCACTTCCATAGCTTCGCCTGCTGCCAAAGAAATTAAGGTTCCCAATGAGGCAATGGCTTGCGTTGCTGGAATCTTCAATTTTGCCTATCGCATCTGGCATCTCGGTCCTAGTAATATGTTAAGCTTGGCCTTACCAAGCCGTTCGAAATCAAACAACTTCTTGGGCAGTTTTCGTAATATAATAATCACTGCAATTACCGGTCTAGGGCCACTCCATTTCACCGAGAAACTACTATCAATTAGCAATCAGGATACCTTCGTTGTGATTGCAACGCCATCCCATCGACCAAAAAGCTTGCGAGGCGAGATACAATGCCCTCTCCACCATCTTTTTGTCTTGTTGACAAAGATATGCCCAAGTCTCATCTACGATAGTAGCTTCTCCCAAATGGTTAGGAGTATAATTACTCCTTTCTTCGATGGTCGCACAACAAGTAAGAGTCAGATGGAACTTATTCAAGATCTCTTAGCGTTACTCCCAAGCGAAAACACCGAGCCGTGCAAGCTACTTTGGCAAGTCTTAGCAGAGTTCGCAACACGTGCTGTAGACACCAGGGATTCTAATGCTAGTAATGGGAGCAATGGCCAACCTTTGGGCGCAACATATCGTAATGCATTGCGGATTCTAGAACACGGTTTCGACATTTCTCCTCAGGAACCATTACCAGGGTGGAGAAAACTTTTTGAGGCACTGGTCGCTTCCTCGACAATCGATGCCGGCGAAAGCGGACGCGCTATTGCTGTCGTAGAACCTCTAGCGAAAGCCTTAGTTCAAAGATCTGAGGTGTCTTCGATTGCTTATTGTGGAATGTTAGTCACGAAAGCGACATATCCAAAAGATCGCAAGACACTCGACGCTGCTCGGAAGAAGCTTTGGGGAATTTTGAACAGCTCCAAGACCACTGGTAATGACCCTTATTTCCATCTATACGAAGTTATGCGAGGAACACTCGAGAGTTCTTATGCTTCTTTCCGCGTAGATCGGAATCTAGATTGCATTAACATGCTCTGTGCGATATCGTCAATCTTGAATCGCTGTCCTGCCGCAGCCTTGGGTGTTGTGCTTGAGAAGCTTCAAAGCGGACTTGGCAATTGGCTTCGTGACGAACATTCAATCCTTGGGAGTGATAAAGTCTTGTTCAATGCTGTATGTTGACACTAGCTGCTTTCAGATAACTTTCACTAATGGGAGTAGGTCGCTAATACATGGAACATTGTCTGCTCACGTTTTCCGCAAATAAAGCATATAGATTATTATACAAAGCTACTGAGCAGTCTAGAGATATTGTTATCTTCTGCACTAGAGAGTAGGCATAAGAGCATTGTTGCGTCTTCAATTACGCTATGGAACTCTACCTTTGGCACCTATGAAGACAAGCTAGAGTACCCGGAAAGACTTCTAGACGTTCTCCTCAGATTGTCAACAATCGCAGATCTAAAATTGCCCTCTTTTCCACAGGCACTTGAGAGCGACGTATCTGCAGACTATCGTCAGCCTCCAACATTCGAAGATACTCAAGATAATGGTAGCCATGCTCTTAGCCTAACAAACGTGAACAACGCCAGAGTCACGAAGCCAGCACAGAGTATAGATCGGTCCCCATATCGGAGGTTCACCCCAGAGGTTCGGATAATGGTACCTCACTCGGCTCTCAACAAAAAGACTATCGAATCAACACCAGAGCCTGCTGAGCGGAAATCTAAGAGGCGAATTTCAACTCCTAAGCTGCGCCATGATGATTCCCAAATACAATTTACGACCATTGAATCATCACCTATCCCAGAGACAACCCCTGATTCTCAGCTGCTTACGGATAGACAAAAAGAAGTCAAAGAACGGCAACGTGCCGATGCTAGCATGTTTCCTGATATACGATCTAGCCCTCGCCCAAAGAACAATTCTTCTCAAAGTTTAGCGTCTTCAACATCAAGCAAGGATTTATCGCTACGCCGATCAGCTTCTAAAACACCCTTAGAGCCCCCACGTATAGAACGACAGACGACACCTACCCCTCAACCTGATTTTGACGCTTATATTCACTCATCGCCTACGCCTACACGTTCAGTAGAAGCTGAAATCAATATATCCGAGATACCCTCTTCGCCACCGGAGAGCCTCAGAAAGCCTCAAGTTTTGAATGATATGAATGATTTTGACGTTCCATCCTCTCCTCCCGAAATAAGTCCAGAGCCAACATTCAACGACTCACCATATGTGGTTACTTCCGCTCAAATTAATCCTTACATTATTGAGGATGATCGCACCACCCCTTCAGTTTCAACTTCTGTCGTTGCTATGGATAACCGAGATGTTAATGTGGTCAGAGACTCACCCGCTGATTCGAGCCATATCGAGAATCTCACAAGTCGAAGCCCGGGCAAAAGCATGTCAGATATCAGATTAGATCTTGCAATTCCAGCTTCACAATATCAGCATCCTAATCAAGAATTACTGAAAACTCCTGGCACCCCAGAGCCGACAAAGGGCATTGTACTGGATGATATGCAAACACCTAAGACCCCAGTATTTCACGACGCATTTGAAAGCCCCATTGCACCTTCCTCTGACAAACAAACCGTCGAAGAGAATTTCCAAGATGCTATATCATCTCCTATACCTCTCACAGAACACAACATATCATCGTCTTTAAGCGACTTTGACCAATCCGGTATAATGAGGTTGATGGCAGAGGTTGATCAAGGTTCGGGACGGCCGAGAAAAGGCCAAGATCCTGTTAGACAAGAATATCATGTCCTATCTGAGGCTCCGAAAGTCAATTCTCTTGGTTATATATCGAATGAAGATGGTTTTGCCCCACAAGATGATGCCCCGCGCGCGCATCCCGCGACGAATTTCCATGGAGTCGCCGCAGAAATTTTAATTTCTCAAGGAGTTTCTGCTAAAGCCCATGTCTCATCGTCCTTGGCTTCATTGATCCCGGAAACCCCCGGCGTACAAACAAGTCTCAAGAAGTGGATTATCATCGATGGAGAGAGTTTCGACCCTGATGACACGATTATTGTAGAAGTTCCCAAAGACTTCGAAAGATTCCCAAGGATGGGTAAGAGGAGGAGGTTTAGTCCTCAGAAAAAACGACGATCTAGTGGAATTCTTATAGATAACACAGTTTCAAAGAAGCCGAGGCTTGAAGAGGAAGATTCTCACTCACCCGGGCGCGAAAGTGTTGTCAGTCATTGTAGGCATAACCAATCTCTTCAACGTGTCTACGTAGCTAATCTTAATACGACAGCTCCGAGTCTGGCGTCGCCAAAGCCTATTCAAAAGAGGAAACCAGGGCGGCCACGCAGAAGCGTCTCAACACCATTATCTCAAATTGAAACAGCTTCACGGTCAGGCCCAACTCCTAACGAGATACAACTCGCCGAATCAGTTGATCGCAATACTTCTCTTCAAAGCCAAAGTGAGATCGAATCGGTTACTGATGCGTTCACGCCCAATGCGGAGGAGCAGAATGTAGATACCGGGGCAGGCTTGACAGCAGAATCGGAGATCGATGCTTCCATAGGAGGAGGAACAGCTAGTGAGCGATTGGATACAGGATTCTTTGCACACTCAGATATGAGCGAGGAGAACGCTGAAATGCAAGATATTGAAAATAAGTCAGCGGAAGCAGAAACATACAGCGTAGATATGGAAACCACCAAAGTTGGTTCAGCCGGTAAACAGAGCACTGGTATAGCTGCGTCAGAGCCTATTGAATCAGATGCAGCTATCCAGGCAGCGTATCAGGAGGAAGCTGCGCTTACATCTATTCGCAAACACAGCCAAGGCCTGCAGGTTGATAGATTATCACAGACAGAGGTGGTCATGGAAGCAAGTCTTGAAGATAGACTCCAGAGCCTGACGGCCGATATGCGTATTGCGTCCCATACGGCTGAAGGGCTTGGTGCCTGGGAAGATCAGTTTATCAGCCTGATGGTGGATATGCGCAAAGCTTCTCATCCGGTGGAAGGGCTTAGTACTTTGGAGGACAAGTTTATGGATGCAGCAGTGTTGTGTCGGATGACGAGAAGGAGTGGTACTCCCTTGAAATAGCATAGCGACCGGAGTTTGGGCATAACATATTATGGGAGTATAGGTACGGATTATTACCCTGCTTTGGGCGAAAATACTGGTAAAATGGGTCGGGCGTCATGCTTGAGTAGCTTTATATAAGTGTCAGCATACTATTTGATGCCATATGAAGTCGTTATGCATTGTACTGAGTGAACAACTATGTGGCTAGAACATGTGCCTTCTTCCTTGTTCGTCGTTGGAGTATGAAATTAGTGCCTTAAGTTCAAGGCCACCGATACCTTTGAAGTGCCTGTCGGATGGGAATGATGATGTTTCAGAAGCTGCAGGCAAACCAACCCCACCTCAATCCTCAACCCTCAACCCCTCCCTCCCTTCCGCCCTCCGCGCCCTCTTCTCATCTTTCGGTATCGCCCTTTGACATCACCTTTGTCTTTGTCTCTTTTGAATTTCTCTGCCTACATAAGTTCTGCTTCGTGGTTTGAATTTTGTTCACTCAATTCGCATTCAATTCTCTCTTATTTTATTAGCGCAATTGTCCCTGTTCTCATCATCTTCCCCTCTCCAGAAAACAGTTCAAGCAGCTTTCACAATGGTTGACCGCCCAAAGAAACCTTCCGCCTTGAATCCTATCTCCCCTGGCCTTGCGCCCCAAGCTCAAGTCAACATCACCGACTCCAACAGCCGCGTATCTGCCGTGCTTCCCAGCGGAGAGTCCGTTGAGATCTTGCTATATGGGGCCACAGTTATAAGCTGGAAGGATGCCACTGGACAAGAAAAGCTGTGGCTGAGCGAAGCAGCAAAGCTTGATGGCTCCAAAGCTGTGCGCGGAGGTATTCCGGTGGTGTTTCCGGTCTTTGGCACGGCGCCGGATCATGAGGCAACGAAGCAGCTGCCACAACATGGGTTTGCGAGGACTTCGAGGTGGGAGTTCCTGGGCAAGAGCACGAGTGAGAGCTCAGGTACCCAGGATGGTGGGGATAGTAGTGTCAAGTTGGACTTTGGGCTAAGTCCAACCAATCTAGATGAGGCGGCGAAAAAGGCATGGCCATTTGAGTTTGGCTTGATCTACAGTGTTACTCTGGGAAGGGAGGGGTTGACGACAAGTATAGTCGTGCAAAACGTAGGAGAGACTGCATGGGAGTTTCAGACTTTGATGCACAGTTACTTGAAAATTAAGGTATACTTTGAAACCTTTAAAACAAGCTAACCTGCCACTGCTAACATATTCTACTTTTAGGATATCTCTGCAGTTGCGGTATCTGGTCTTGAAAATTCTTCCTATATTGACAAGCTCACAACTCCAATTTCTACAAACACCGCTCCATCATCGGGGGATCTCACAATTGCAGCCAAGACCGACCGAGTTTATACACCAGCTGGAGGACCATCTACCGCTGTTGTTGTGACTGAGGGAGGAAAGAAGGAGTTTAGTATTGCAAGAGACAATCTTAACGAAGTGGTTGTTTGGAACCCATGGACTGATAGCAAGACCATTGGCGACTTCAAGCCAATTGAGGGTTACAAAAACATGATCTGCGTGGAACCTGGATCCGTCAAGGGCTGGCAGAAACTGGAAGCTGGGGAGACGTGGGAAGGTGGGCAGATCATCACTGCTTTCTATTAGAGATATGGATTCTTCGAGGATAGAAATGTAGTACGAGCCATGAAGAGCTATGAAACGGAAATTTGAAAATGAGACTACGATAGGCCAAAAACACACGTTTCCAGGAAGGCAATGCACAGTATTCTAAGGACACCATATGACTACATAAATGAAATACGCTATAGATGTCTAAAAGAGTTGTTCATCATAGCAGTGACACCCTAAAGCTTGCTGACACCTCTCAAACATGTGATGAAACTGATCTTCAATTTTGCCAAGAAGCCGTTCACCTGATGTTGGCATTTCTCCCTCAGGTTGGGGACCATCTATCCGGAATCTCTAGTATTTGAGTAGTCCTTCTGTACACCAGATATCGGCTTATATGAAATTTACTAGAATAAAAGGGGTCCTCCTTGTCCCTGTTCGTTCGACAAACAGATTTTTATCCGTAAGCTTCTCCTCGGGACTTCTAGGTCCCCGGATGAATCCTTCAGAACTCTATCTGTATGATTACCAGAACGGCCCGTTTCAGTCTCTCAAATGGCGACCAAGACCGTTACAACGATGTGTAGGCCCGCAACAGGACATCGAATACCTTTTTTAAAACTTAGTATTGCCGCATTACAGCCCGGGCGGCGACATATTTCTGTTTAACCGCTTGCATAGAAGAGCAAAGCGCTGCGTGTACTCTAATGAGGTAGATCCGATCCCAGTCGACCCCCATGATATGGAAAAGGAGAGCAGTTTCAACCCGGTAAGAACATGAGCTGGAGGAATGCTGGTCTTATATATATCTTGCCTAACAGGTCCCACGTCCTGAGCCTTGGCTACTAAATTTTATACACTGTGTTAGTTCCTGACTCTGATGCAATATAACCATAGCCATCCTGAAATGTGCATTACCTGCTTGTAAATCCAGGTTATTAATAGGTAGGCATTTCCCTGTTAAGCGATATATTCGCGAGATCGCCGCCGCGAAGGGTTTAGTGAAAAGTTTGTGGCTGTAGCAATCACCTTCACGTGGTTACTAGCCATTGAAGACCAAAAGGAACCGCATCTGGTCAATGTTTCATTGTGCCTCATATTCTGGCTCCGGCGTTGGCGTAGTTTATAACTACATTTCTTGGGTTCAACGGGAGTATTATTTTCAAGGCGCACGTTATTTTTTGGAAAGATGGATTGGGTATTTGTCGCTGATACATCCTTCTATTGCGCCATGGTAGTTTGATATAGAATGGGAGAAACGCGGCTTTAGCACGCATTTCTTTCCCACACGAGTAGAATTTACCAACATTTGTCTAAAAAAAGGAAAGGCATTTCGAACTCCCAACGCCTTATAATTTCGTCTCTGCTTCGATGCTGGAGGTTTGCTTAATTTAAGTATAACATAGGCACATATCGAACATTGCTATAGTTGCAGGCTACAGAGGTATAAATAAACACTTGTTTTAATACGCCCATATCAAATACGAGGCTCCTGCCGTGGAAAAAAGTCCAAATGAACATCCACAAGCGGAAAAATATACCAGCATCTTATCAGATTTTACTATTTTAAAGATATATATGAATGGTTTATTAGGAGCATGATACGTCTATTGGATGCACGCCTAGTATAATAGCGCAAAAGGAAGCTCCTGGAGCTACTGCATCTGGCCATTATCGGGCAGGTTTTGGACCAGGGGATGTTTGTCCCCTTTCCAGCTGAATGTACAAGAAAATCCCGCTTGTCTGCCGAATGGCTGGTTGCCATGCTAATGACGCCGTGGATGCTATAAGGATAGTAACCACCCAATCAGAAGCCCAAACGTAGCTATGTCTGGCGGTTCCTTAACCGTGCGATAGTGGGACGACACACTAGCACAGTAAGCCCTGCTCTGGCCCCGTCTCAGCTGGCTTTCCCCCCCCCCAGGTCCTTCGTATTAAAGCTTCACCGCTTGGCGCTCTCTCGTCCATTTCTCTCTTTTTCCCTCTCCCTCATCTCAACTCTCCAGGCTTTCAACATCAAATATCACCAGAGTATGTGCCTCAACTCACCCATGAAACGTGCATACTGATTTGATGGAAGGCCAAGCCTCAAAATGCCATCCGAACAGATCATCGAGCAGCAGATCGCGGTCCCTGAGCCAATGGTGCTGGCCGGCGACAACAATGCCAATGTCGAGGCCAAGCAGCCGGTAAGCACGTTTTTTCTTGGCTCGCAGATCGAAAAAAGCTTGTTTATCTTGATAGATGATGCACACGTCTGATTATTAAATACTGATGCTTCACTTACTAGGGAGTCGTGCCAGCGATGAGCACCAATTCCGATGAGCTAAGGATGAGAGGAGGGGAGTATGCTAGCTGCGACTGCTGTGGGTGCGGGTGCGCAGAGGCGTGCTGCTAGATGCCCTGAGGCTGCTCGCGGAGAGGGGCTTAACACTGGGTGACGAGCGTAGGAGGGGGAGAGCAAAGGATGGCATTGAGATGTTTTTTTTGAATGGTATAATGACTTACTTGAATTCTCGTGCCAGTTTTATGCTCTAGAATGCCAGGTTCTGTTCTGATTTTGCTTTTTTCGTTCCTCGTTGTGCCCAGGCTGATCTACAAAGCCAAGACTAAATAAGCTTTGTGACAGCTTGGCATACAGCACCACTTATCATGGCTTCTTTTCTATCAAAATAGAGCAATACATCGTCCAAGAGAAGACCCGCGCAGTATTACTCTGTTAGTATGCTGTGTGAAAAGGTTCCGCCGATAGTAGCTGATAAAAGTAGAAGTTGTGTTATTGAAAATCGATGTTGAGCCTTCCTACGTTGTCGCTATAACATTAGGTATGTTTATCCTGTGGCACTTGCAATAAATACGCGTTTAAGTTCTCTTCTATTGCCCTACGCTCAGAATGGCTCTCCGGTCAAGCTTCGCAAATGAATGATAGGCCACTGAGATTCCACTTCTGAAATCTGAGGTTCTGGATGTACAGTAATCAACCATGATTATCCTAGCGACTCATGACTAACAGAGTAAGACCACACAATAAAGGAATATTTGACAGCACGAATAGCATGTGGCGACAGGGTTAGCTAGAGGTACTTTAGAGAATCTCAAGGATGCCTTGGGTGCACATGCTATCCTAGTTTTAATTTTCATAGATAGGGATGGGTGAGAGTCGCGCCCCTTAAGGTAACTCCTCTATAAGTTGGACTTTGAGAAATAAAAATAAAACGCGCCAGTTTTGGGACATGCTTGCACTCACATTTCTCACGTCGAACGATCAAAGTAAAATTAGAAAACGAGTTCGTAACCACGCTGAAGCAGCACCGCGATACGGATGAGGAGAAGAACTTTTCATTGCACTCCGGATCCTATAGACCCTTCCCTGAAACACCATGCCCTTCCGGGAACGCCCGCCATACCGCCATGCAATAAGTTACCTATGGGTACATCCGAGTTGATAAAGTTCAAACCATCAGCAGATCTGACTACCCATTCCTAGACCAAAAACGTGCATCCGTGCCACTCTAATCGT
Organism: Chalara sp. BL73; assembly: GCA_918026815.1. Lineage (NCBI taxonomy): Eukaryota > Fungi > Ascomycota > Leotiomycetes > Helotiales > Chalara > Chalara sp. BL73. The sequence continues at coordinate 63,054 of CAKJVC010000157.1, read as the reverse complement.
ACATATATCCTGATCACATGCTCTAATTCAAGTGACATTGGAGAGGTCGCTTATACTGCGCTGTCTCTCCGTCCGACCTTCACTCATATCATCGTCATCATCGCTACCAGATTGTTCGTCGCTGCTTTCCTCGTCAAGTACGATTTGTCGCATGATGGTCTTGTCGAAGAGATCAATCGCAAATCGACGAATATTCAGACGGAACTGGTGGCATTCCAATAGAATTAGAACTTTTTTGAATAGTGCCGGCTCCTTGAATCCAGGTGCTTTTCGCGTTTTAAGATGCATCAGTTCTGTCATCGCTCTGTTCTTTAGAACTGTGTTACCGAGCTCCATGATGAGCTCTAGAATTCGTGCGTTGACGACGTCATCATCTACCTTAGCTGCTGCGACCTCCGCTTTTTTAGTGTCAGCCTCTATGATGTCCAAAATTGTTTCGTGCTTCCAAGGTTGATATGAGAAGAGTTTTCGCAAGTTCTGAGGTATGCAGAGACCAAGTGATACACCCATCGTTGTCGTATTGCTCTCCCAACCATGTTCTGAGAGGATCTCCAACCCATGGACACTTCGCGAGATGAGGCCTAAAACGAAGAACGCCGTTCCCCGCAAACTCATTATCTCGTGAGATTCGGCTATCTTCACGATGTTTCCCACTACATCAGACTCCTCCAGAAATGGAGCCCCAAGCTCCATTGATCCAACATTGCCAACTGCCCATAAGCAACCTTTCACTTTGAGTATCAACTCGTGATCATCTGAGAGCATGCCATAGTCTCGGATATTGTTTGCAAACTCATCAAAATGGCCTTTGTCTCGTAAGAGTTTGCAGCCTTCCTTAGTCCTCGTCAATTCCCTATAAAAATGTGGAGGAACATGAGCGTCATTGTCTCCTTCCATCTCAAAGCTATCCTCATCTATGCTGAATCTATTTGGGCTATCCTCGGAGATTTCACCGAAGGAGCGGGCCAAGCTAGCTTCAACCACTCCTACATAAGTATCGTTCCGACCTAGAAACCAATCATCCATTTCATTGCTGATATAGTCCAAGCCATCTAGATAGTGATATCCAATGGATGTCGAGAGAAATCGTAATAACAATGGGGCGCCGATTTCGCCAAGATGGTCCAATGCCGGACGACACTCCACGATATACTCTAAGTAACTCTTTCGGTTGCATGCCTCCTCAAGAATCTTGATGGCCGTAGCGCAGACCTCAACTTCAGGATCATAGAGTTGCGTAACTAGCAGTTGGATTGCCCATTTCGAATCCCCCAATCCCTGATTAACAGCGCCATTGGAACGTGCCCTGCTAGAATACTTTCTTAAAACAGTCGTTGCGAATATTCGAATCTCCTTTGAGCCCGCCGTAAGAGCTTTGGAAAGTAAAACTCTTGGGTGTCCGGGTAAGCTATAGTCGAAATGCTGCAGTAGTAATTTGATCAGATCTGGTCGTTGCTTAAGATCTATAATGTGATACATCATATTTATCATTCGCCATCTGTCAAGCATTTGGAGACCTCTTATATCGCCACTTAAAACTCCAATCATGGGGAAGTAGCCACTACATAATGTTTCTGCCAATTGCTCTTTAGAGAACATCGGTGACGGAGCGGTAATTCCACTTGACTGTGAGACATTAGAATAATGGGCATATTGCTCTGGGTATCGTCTTACTGGATCACACTGCGCAAGGCATTCGGCGAGTTGCCGCAACAGTTTATTATCTGCTAAGTATCGAACGCCTTCAGGTGTCTGAAGAAGAGTATGCATTAGTGCACAACCAACTGTGACATACTTCTCGTTACCTCTTGACTTTCTCATTGAGGTGAACTTGAATTTGAAAGGCCTATAGAAGCTCATGAGCCTTTTAAAGAATTTCGACGCCTTAATTGCTTCATCGAGTCGTTTTCCATTCAGGAGTGGGCCTTCAATAATCTTTAGGATTATGTCCCACTTCCACTTCGTAGGGTTGGTGCTAGAGAGAACTTGAGTTTCCACGATGAGAGCCCGAAATGTTGTTTCATCTAGAATGAGATTGAGATGAGGTTTAGGTTGGTCGTCAAGGACAGTTAGATTGTCATGGCTTTCATTGATAGAGCCAACGAGAGCATTACTCGCAGTTGGAGTGGATCGGTATAATGTTCGGCTTACACTACTGATCTGATATACTGTTCCAGTAGCATCAAATCGTTTGTCGTCACTAAATTGTGACGCAGCGGCGAACAATTCCGGTAGAAGCTGCAAATCACTGCTCCAGCTTGAAGGTAACAAGGCACTTGCAAGCTTTAGTACTTCTCCAATCAGCAGAGTAGTTTTTCGCTTAAACATTGGATTGTCTGTCTCTCGAGTGACTTGAAGCAGTCCAGGCATGAGACCCGAAGATATTAACACCGCAAGTAAAAGAGAGGTATAATGGTCCACGAAGTTCTTGTCACCAGGCTCTTCCTCACTTGATTGAGTTGCGGTCTTTGGTTGGCTCGATTTGAGAGTCGCTACGCGGCCATAAGTTGTCAGTCGCCTGCCAGCCAAGAAGGAAGTAGCCCACCCTGGCGACTTGATTCGAAGTAGACTATACAGTAACTCAATAACCGTCTCGCGGATTGTCGGATTAGGTAGCATCAGGCACGAAATCAAGGACTTTATAGCTCTGAAATTGTACATCGATAGAGTCATAAGTCCCGGCCACGATTTCAGAGCATACGATATGGCCTTGGAGTTTTGCTTCAGAATAGTTTCTTTGGCAAACAGAGAATCTGTAAAAGCGATGAAGAGTGCTTCGAGTTCATGCCCGGAGCGAAGATATTTCCTCCGTTGTGGCGCATCCAGCAAGAAAAGGAACGCCGCTGTCAGACTTTCTGATGCCTCATAGCTTCCTTCTCCCAAAGCATCAGCCAGCGGTCGTAATCCTCCGCTAGCAACTACCAAGGCGGGATCGCGAACCATGATCTCAGCGAGAGTTTCTATGCAGATAGGCCGCAATCGATCTTCTGTATGTTCGGCTACGGCTGCAATTGTCCTCATAACTGCTCTAGAAATCTCTGATACGCCACCCTTGACCTCTAGAAAAGCACGAACAAACTTGAGCGCCTGCTCTCGCTCTACATCCGCTTTTCTCTCCTTGATTAGCGAACTATAAACATGTGAGCACGTTTCGAATTGCCTTGAGTAATATCAACTTACAGAACTACCAGATAGTCCGTATTTAGAGCGCGGATCTTCTGCAATGAACTTATGTCAGATATCGCGTACCGAGTTATTCGATAACCAGCTGCTACAACTTCGCGGCTCTCACTAAGAAGCATGACTTGTATTCGCAAACCGAAGATGGACCAAACTAGGTCGTATTTCAGCGTTGGGTGTCTTTTAAATAGCTCAACAAGCTTGTTCGCACGCTCTACATAATAATCCGGTGTCAAGCCCTCAACCTCAAGCGCCTGTAGAATTTCGGCGAGGGCATATGTAGGCGATTCAGTAGGTTCCTCGATATCTGATCCAGCCACGCTTTTGGAAACGCTTTGTGGAGACCGCAATCCATTGCTACTCTGGAAAAGACCTTCCATGCGACTTCTTGTTGGCGTGGCAGGGAGCTTTGGTCTTTGCAACTCAGTAATCTGATTTCTCAAATTCTTTATCTTCTGGTTTGATATCGTGAGCTCCGCTTCGACCCTCTGCCGCTGTTCCTTTGTCTGTTTTGCCTTTTTATTATTCAGCGCTTCCAGCATGTTTTCACTACCCTCCTTAATCTTCATTTCGCGATTGAGCTGGTCTCGTAACCCAGCTAATTGCTGGCCAGCAGAGTACGGCTCATCTAAGTTGTCGAAGCTCTCCCTTATCGCAGCACCCGTATCCTGGTTGGAATTCGTCCTCGACTGCACAAGCTGACCTCGGACAGTTGAACTGAAGCTTCCTGGCGCTGGGGATGGCGCAAGAGATGATCCTCGCGGTACAAAGGACGCGGCAACATTGGACATTCCCCGATTCCCATTGACAGTCCCCGGTTGTAAGCCATCTCTGTCCAAACTTGTTCTCGTTGTGCTTGTATTGTGAGGATTCGGAGGTTGTGCATTATAAAGGGTCTTTTGAGTTGGCGTTGCTGACGAGCTCATCGTACTTGGTGGTCCCACCATCTCCTCCAAGTGGTGGGATCAACGTCCTCTACTGGGGAAGGACATGTGTCTTGTGATATGTTTAGACAGACCTCTAAGTCATCCGCATGAAAGAACTATACTGTTTGGCGCATCAAAGGATTGGTTTCGTGTCAGTTCGAGTTAGAAGCTGATGTGTGGGAGTGATTCCGGGGCAATAGGGGGTATTGCGAGGGGAAATAGGATTAACGGGATCCCCAATACGAAGGTGAGGCGTAAGTCCGAAAAGAAAGATATTATAAAAGTCAGGATGTGATATCTTGAGATGCTACCAAAACGATTGTATGCTATATTGGGGCTATGAGGGATGACAACAGGCCTGCCCAGCCCAGTCCAGCACAGACACACAGCGCCGCTTTAGGTTCAAGACGACCAAAGATGGTTGAGGTTGAAACACTTCTAGATAAATACCAGTTGAGTTCTCCAGATGGGTATATCCCAGATAAATAAAATCATATGGGAAGCAATGGGCCATAGTCGAACTTAGTTGTAATATATTCTTGACTCAGCGCTTACTTTCCTTCAACTCCACGCTCTTCAGAGTAATTGTTACAGCTGCAAATGTGTATAGCCTTACAACCAACCTACTTTGGTATACGAGGCGATGCCCTTGTGCAAAAACAGGTTTATAACTAGCAAGTTTCTTCCTCGACATGCGGGATATACCACTTTCAAGGAAGCCTAGACAGATCATGAAATACGCGGAATGGCCAGACATCCCTACCTGCTGGCCCCACTGGCTGCGTCTATTTCATTGTAGATACACCGGAATTAGACTTCTTAATGGAAGGTAGTTCTTCTCCTTCTCTATACGTGAGAAATCTTCCCATAAGGAGTAGCGAGTATCGCCTTGTTAAACAGTATAATGATTCTCTGTGGTATACCGAATACACGATTGGATAATTCCAAGGCTAGGTCCTGGAAGAATCCATCACCTTTTCAAGGAGCTCTTGAGCATTTAAGAAGGCCAATTATTGATTCATTTAACATCACCAATAGAATGATGGAACGGAAAGTCGAAACAGTCTTTGGAAAACTCTTCTCGGGATTTGATCTGACTTTTTTGTAATTTGAAGCTGAGAAGACGTGAGGAGATACCAATGCTCTGGGATACTTCCAAGACAATATGGGCAGCCATGTCAACATCTTGACAACAATAGGCCTACAGCTTTCTTCTCCTCGGTATCACAACTCCTGTACCCTCCTGCTGCACCTTCTGGCTTGTATACTGTGAATGATAAGGTGATATGCAGTGCAACCCTGATAAGGTCGCTCAAGGTGATACAAATGTAGCTTGTGTTACACGTTGCTGTCCTCCTTACGATAAGGGCTACTTATGCTGTAATGGGTTTTAGCTGGAACTTATGATCAATAGCTTCATTCGATCAATGAAGAGAGAGGTCTTCTCCCCATCTTTCTCTCTTTTTTTTTCTCAATATCCTCTAGCCCGAAAGAGGCTCTTTTGGTTCACTCTCCCCAGACGTCAAGTTGAGCCGTGTTAGTTGTTGCAATCAATTAATGGCTGAAGGCTGGAAAAGGTCCGCCGTAGCTATCGCGCTTCGTCGGCGCATTCCGCCTCCAAGCTGGACATCGGCCACAGCCTCAGCGAAACATGCGATTGACATCGGAAGGTACCACGACCACTCACCACCATTCCCTCTATTGTCCTTTGATGATCTTCGTGATGGACAACAAGCATTTTCTTTTTTTTTAGGGCCGCGGGGCCTCGACTAAGATGCCGTATCAGCCTCTTTGGCCGAAGCTAGACGGCGGGTGGTCCTCTAGCTAGTTGCATATAAGTAGGAAGCTTCCCCCAAGACTTCTTCCTCAACAGTCACGGACTAGCATCTTCATATTAGTTGCTTTCAAAATACAAACCACTATCTCCTCTCCAGTACCTGACCTCCCAAAGTGCAAATCCTCAACAATAACCACTCCTCCAACTCTACAATGGCAACAGTAGCTTCCGCCCGATATGGCAAGGACAATGTCCGTGTCTACAAAGTCGAAAGGGATCAGGAGACTGGCGTTCAGACTGTCACAGAAATGACCGTTTGCGTCCTTCTAGAAGGTGAAATCGATGTCTCGTAAGCATTCCCCATTGACTCACTCCATATCCTTATGCTGACGCTTGCTTCAGATATACCAAGGCAGACAACAGCGTGGTGGTAGCCACCGATTCGATGAAGAACACCGTTTATATCAAGGCCAAAGAACATCCAGTCACACCTCCCGAGCTCTTCGCTAGCATACTCGGTACTCACTTCGTCGAAACCTACCCCCACATCACTACCGCGAACATCAAGATTGTCACCCACCGCTGGACACGAATGACTATTGATGGCAAGCCACACCCACACTCCTTCTACCGTGATGGTGCCGAAACACGAAATGTTGAAGCTGCGATACACAAAAATAAGGGAATTGAGATACGCAGTGGGATAGTTGGCTTGCTCGTCCTGAAGAGCACAGGCTCGCAATTTCACGGTTTCGTGCGAGATGAGTATACGACTCTGCCAGAGACCTGGGATCGTATTCTCTCAACTGAGGTCGACTCTGGATGGAGCTGGAAGACCTTCCCTAGCCTTGCAGCGGTCAAAGCCTCAATTCCCAAATTCGATAAGGCGTGGGAAAATGCGAGGGCTATCACCATGAAAACATTTGCCGAAGAAGATAGCCCATCGGTGCAAAATACCATGTACAAGATGTGCACCAAGATTCTAGATGTTGTACCGGAGGTCGAGAATGTGGATTACGCTTTACCCAACAAGCACTACTTTGAGATCGGTATGTTCTAAGAGCATGATTTATCGAGCTCAAAACTAATTGATCTCCAGATTTGAGTTGGCACAAAGGCCTCAGGAATACCGGCAAAGACGCTGAAGTCTATGCGCCACAGTCTGGCCCCAACGGCCTCATCAAGGTCAACGTTGCCCGCTCCCAGATCTCCTCCAAACTATAGATTCTTTTTGGGCCACACTGTAACCGACTGTACAAACAATACACAAAGACGACCGGCGCATAACGACTTTATGACGGGTGTATCTGGAGTTTACACTTAGAGATCCAGGATGGATTTCCTCTGTATGCATTGATATAGAATTAGCTTGGATGAAATTCTAGAGAATTGATATACATTTTTTCTGCATTTCAACCCTTAATAGATGGTTTCATATGAGCATGTTCTTCTCATTTACACAATGCCTCTGCCTCTCCTCGCCCTAGTTGAATAACCTTGCACAATCATGAACTGCGTAGAGCGCCGTAGGCCCAATACGATAGTACTTTAGTGGGACTACTTTTGCCCTCGTGCATTGCAAGGGGCTCTGGGTTCCATCCTCGGCAAATCGAAGCCATTAAAGGTTTGATAAGAGAGAGATCAGGAATGGCAACAACATAACTATATGCTGCAGCGGTAAAAGTAAAATTAAAAAACACTTCACTAGTTCAACTGAAGTGTATAAAGCATATCGCCTCCGGATGCACATGGGAAAACCTCGAAAGGATACTTGTCCAATGTATCGGAAAGTTTGGAACATATCCGGTCCAGGAAAGTTCAGATGTGATCGGACCGTGGGAATTTGGGAGCTTTGAGGGAAAGCAGAGTGTGATGATCCAGGTATTTTATGCCTATTTAGAGTTGAACTTGCGTCCTCCACACTGCATCTGCTGCAGAGCATTCCCTTTAGCTCTTGTGCATTCAACATGTGATATGTAAACCTGCTTATGCAAGATGTATCGGAACTGAAGTCAATTTTAACAGGGCTCGGGTTTCTCCAACTAAACTCAATGTTGCTTTTGAATTTGTATGAAAAGATAGATGGTGCGCCAAGCCATAACAACATGCAATCCAACATTCTTGCTGATTTGACAAGTACAGATGCCAGATTGAGATACTGGCTTCCGCTCTAGACACTTGATGAGATCAAAGTGAAGGCAGTTATGCTTTGGGGAGTATATTGATATCTTGCTCCTACACTTGAGAAGGTCGGCAGTGTATCCACTATTCCTCGGTTGCTATTTTCATGCCACTTGGCTTTACATCATAACTCTTCAAAATACTTCTCGTTCCTGTCGACCCGATCCATTCTGGCGCATTTCCCATCCTGATTGACGTTAAATGATGAACGATGTCTGAGGAGAAAGCGCCTCGCCAGGTTCGAAAAGGCAAGTGCCTGCCCTCGGCTGACCTAAATAAAACTAGTCGTAGGTGCTGTGGGTGAGTGGACATTGTTGGAAGCGGACAGATACAGTATATGCTTCGGGACAACGTTGAAGCATTCCGTGAAGAGAAGAAGAACCCCAAAAGGCCCCCTTGTGTTTTCCAATACTCTCGATAATTCAATAACTCTCGTCCCCTGTGCTCCTCCTCGGTTAGACTGGTTTGTTTGACATATTGGAGGTTTTATACAGTGACGCGCAAGAAACAGCCTCAATATCCTCGAGTTTTACTTTTAAGTAAACTGCACATGGCCCTGACCCTGAACCGGCGGGCCCCCGACCCCACGTCCCGTTTGGGCCAAACGACGAACCACCGCCTCCCCCACGGGCCGTCTTCCCCCGTGACTTACCACTCATGGTAATTTTATAATATCAACAGCACTATCCACCTTCCGACCCTCAACGGCAAATGATCGGGTCATTTCTGGGGCTCATGAACAAATGAATGAGTTTATCCACCAACCTTCAACCCAGCTGACCACCAAGGATACATGGTCCCAAGTATTGTTTCGAGATGAAAACCAGATAGATACAAAGGTACCAGTACTATATCGTCACTCTCCTCTCCAATATCTCAGCCTTGTTCCGGGGCCTCCGAGTATTGCTTCATATATTGGTGAGATATTGGTGTCTGCCTCTTAATCATGTGTCATCTGCACGGCAGTCCAGGTGCCATTGTCTCTCACAACTTCCGGCCTGGTGCTCTATATTGAGAATTTGTGTTCACGATCACAATTGTCGTTGCGTCTTTAGAGGAGGAATCTGGAGCAACGACAACACAAATCGACTGAACGTGGGTAGCTATGGAAGACTTAGACGAGGATCTGATTGACTTTGGTCAGCCCAAGAGAGAACGCAAGAGAGATGAAGACGAGAGCAGGGATATAGGGAGAAGGAGCGCACTGGGGCTCATAGAAGAAACAGGAGGAATGAGTTCCAAGAATCCTCCTTCTTTCAAAAGAAGCCTTACTTCGCCTGTATCACCTCTCATTGGTCGTCCCCCATTGGGCCAATTTACAAACACCTCGGAAGACTTTCTTCAAAAAACGAGGGCCGGGCTTCTAGATTTAACAGAAAAGGGGAAAGCCACCTTACAGCATGCCGGCAGCTCTATGACTGGTTTCAGGGAACGTATGATGAAGCGAGAGGATAGCTGGAATAGCCTCTTAAGATCCTCAGAACGAGACAGATTACATGCATCTTCGAGTAGAGACGCAAGTTACGACACTAGTGATGATGAAGGTGGGAATGACGGCCGATCGCCTGCAGCCAGTCACATGTCCCAGCGAGACCCTTTGCTGATAGAAACAGACCAAGATGAGGCGAGTATTCCTGGCCGCGCCAATAAATTCTGGTGGCTAACAACAGCAGATCGAGAACCAGCTACATGCTCATTTTGACAATGTCAGGGCAGCAGCGGAAACTGTCAGTACCGCCACACAAAAAAGCTCATCCGATTTGTGGCAGTCGTCAGGGGCTAAGATGACGGATGACCTACGGGATTATGCAAACTACGTAAAAGGTTGGAATGGACTTTGCAGCAGATGTGAGAAGTTTCCTGATGAAGCCACCGTTCAGGCTCGAGATAAAAGCTCAAGAACTGAAATCACTTTCGTAACTCCATTAGAGCGAATCATATATCACGCTGGTTGGTGCCGGCTATGTGCATATTTCTTGAGAAACATTTCCCGCCCAGAGAATGATCCCTTTCAACACCCGCAGGTTGCAGAATTTCTTCAACCACATCTCAAGGGAAAGCCATTTACACAGTGGATGGATATGAGCCAATCGAAGTACACAGACGATCACTGGCCATTCGGCTACGGGAGAGAATTCAAAGAAGGTGCTTTCCATTACCTTGACCCGGTAGCTCTAAAGCACAGAGCTAAGCGAAGGGCACAAGTTGCAACAAGTTCCCTCATTCCAATGATGATGAAAGTTGCCCTGACTGCGACTCGTGGCGGCTCCGGTGCAGGAGCTGAAGATATAGAGCTCAAGAATCGAGAACCACGACCATCAGAAACACAGAGATTAAACCCGATACTCGCCAAAGAAGATCTTATACATCCTTTGGAGTGCTATCTTCGAGTAACAATACATACATATGCCGACATACTTCGCTCAGGTCAGGTTCAGGCACGTCTTCTGGGTCATGGTAGGGGTCCTGGCGCACCACTCACAACTCTGTCTCAATTTCCTCTCCGAGTACAAGAACGTCCACAAATTAGCACTGGAGATAAACCTTTAAGATATGGAAACTTAATAAACTCTCGACGAATCAATCTGAGTCTTAGCTCAACATGGCTGAAAGAGTGCGAGTTTCATCACAGAACACAATGCGGCGAGCAGAGTTGGTCAAGCGTAGTACAGGCACCCCCATCGCTTCGGCTCATAGATGTAAAGAACAATTGTATAGTCAAAACAACTCCTAGTGATGAAGTCAGGTTTGTGGCTCTGAGTTATGTATGGGGACAACCAGCAATTGAGACATTAAAGCTCAGCCGTTTTAATGCTAGGCAACTAAGCAGCAGAGGCGGACTACGGGAGTTCTGGCACGGAGTACCAAATACTGTAAAGGATGCAATAGAGGTGGTGAATGGTACTGGGGAACAGTATCTATGGGTTGATGCTCTTTGCATTGTTCAGGACCAGGACCTTGAGGATGATGAGGACCTTCGACCTATTCAGGAAGAGAGGATTCGTCAGATCGCGGCGATGGATTGGATTTATTCCAAAGCAGCTTTAACAATTGTTGCCGCAGACTCTGACACTTCTATGATGGGTATTGCTGGCGTTCGTGAGCATACCAGGTTTCTGAAACAGGACACTGTGCAGATTGAAAATGGAGTTCGTTTATTAACTCCAACAGAAGTTCCACAGGATTTGGATGAAATGATCTGGAACTCGCGAGCCTGGACATTTCAGGAAAGACTTTTATCGCGACGACTACTCATATTCCAAGGTGGTCATATGTTTTGGCACTGTCGACGCTTTATTGCCCATGAAGATATGCTAGCTGAAGACAAAGGGGGTCATTACTCTAAGCTTCCATGGCTCACACTCAGGAAACAGTCACTTGGTAGCGACGAAACAGGGGATAGCAGTATAGTAGTCTTCCCAGATCATACAACGCATCTTGTTCGATCGCAGATTTTTATGCGTTATGCAGAGCTTATAGAGCAATATACTGATCGGGAATTGACAAATGATGATGATATCTTGGCTGCCATGGGTGGCCTTCTCCACATATTTCGACAACTCTTCAAATATCCGATGAGGTATGGACTTCCAGAAATATTGTTTGATATAGCTTTACTATGGCAGCCAACCGCAAAACTTGAACGACGTGATACAGAAAAATCAGATTTTCCAAGTTGGTCTTGGGCTGGTTGGAAGGGGAGAATCAAGTATGAAGAGCCTTTTCAAGTTAAAACCGACGAGCTGTTAGGCATCCTCCGACGCCTTCCCATTAATCCAAATGGTCAACTTTCGGAAGAGCGCATCCGGCCACTCGTCAGATGGCATGTAAAGCACAAGAATACGAGTGAACTGACACTATTGAACAAAAGTGGACTTGGGATCCCTTTCTTTGCAAAGAATTCCACTTTACCAGAGGAATGGGATAGACATCCATTTCCATCTGGAACAGAACCTTCGCAGTTGTCCACCCTAGAAGCTGCTGATTTGCCTCCTACGATGCTCGCCAGTCTCTGTTCTCGCCATCTCCTCTTCCGAACATCCATCCTCTCCACCCCACTCATGTCCCTCGGCAAAGCAGCTCCACAGGTGCGGGATGCACTGGTCAATCCTGATGATCCGCCGCTCCGCTATACTCTGCTCCTTTCTGCCCGGAAAGTGGGTACCCTACTTCTTGATGGCGAGGCAACTCCCAAACTTTCCGCCCAGAAACACGATTTCGTTGTGCTATCCGAGACGCAGTATTACGGCCTAGATTACGAGCCTGCAGTGGAGGGTTATCCACTATATAATGTAATGTTAGTTGAATGGAATGAGGAAAGGACTGCTGCGAAGCGACTCGGCATAGGGAAGGTTGATAAAGTAGCTTGGAAGAGAGCAGGCCCTAGATTGGGTATTGTTTGCTTGGAGTAAGAGAACTTAACCGATCTCACAAAGAGAAATGAAAATTGCTCTGATGAGATGTCTATGATGAGGACATCACACCTATTGAACGTCGCACTCTCCACATTATCCCAAAGCAGCCAATGTTCTTCTCGTTAGTGAGTTTAAGGTAGAGGAACTGACTCGGAGCAAAATAAGTTGCCGCCTGTGTTCTATAAGCTGGGGAGCACTGATTCTACTCCAAGATGTCACCAAGTGGTTCCGCGCTATTGTGACATTTACCACAACTGGATCATGCCAAATGAATTCTTAGGCTTCAGAGCTTAATAATCTAGGAAATAATAAATATTACGGATTGTAGGAACTCTGGCGAATTTCCTTGAGCGGAGAGATGTCCCACCATGCATTCTGGCAATTCAGCCATTCTAATCGGCTCACCTATAGCACGTTGTCAGCATGGAGTCCATTCCCAATGTCGATCTTTCTGCTGCACAACTTAAAGAACAAGCCGTCTCAAGCGTGACGCGGTTCACGGGTACATGCAATATGTGCAACACTCACATTTGTTCATTATGCCACTGCCCGCTTCCCAGCGGCTTCTCGAAATGGCATTGATGTGACTCTACCCTAATGTCTAGAGGTAGATTTTTCGAAAGGCTTCTACACACGTCTGGGGAAACAACAGGATCGTCACCACGAGCTTACGAAGGCTTGTTAGAGATGCTAAGCATAAAAAACGACAAGTAGCCGTTGATGCAGCGCTTCAAACAGTCCTTGCTTTGCTACGCTATCTATCCTGACATTTGCCGAAACAGATTCGAAGAAACGAACTGTACTTGGCTTGCGACGTTCTCTGCATATTTCACGTTGCTATGTGCACATCATCACCTTTCGGCCAGTATATAGATACTTTGTGTTCAAGTTTCTTTACTGATGTGCCTCCGCTGCATGATCAGCCGGTAGATGTCTCATGATGCAAGAACGAGCCAAAGAACACAGGTTGATGGGACCAGATTGGCAAGTAACAAAGCTGCCTGGGAGTTCCCAATGCGTTACATGAAGCATGCAAACCACGGAGAACCTGGTGAAGAGTGGTCTGCTTTTATAGCTCATATCGTACTGCTACGTTAGCTTTTGGCTATGGTATAAATAGCTAAGGCTCTCCTCTCACGACCGCAACAATCTAAGTCACTCAAACTTTATCTTCGTGAAATTCGGATCTGAATACGTTTCAGTCCAAATCAAGTCACAATGCACTTCCAACCTCTGCTCATCCTCGCGACTCTTGTCTCCGCCGTCGTCTCCCTGCCCGTTGACTCTTCGTCTCTGACCAACCGAGGTGTAATTCCTGGTGTGCACTGGACCGTCAAGCATCTCGAACGATGTAATTTCCCTAACTTCCTTATCCCATTGCTTCGAGCTAACCAATAATCGTGCCAGATTGCGACGCCTGGATCTATGGCTGTGCATACTCCTTCTACATCTCCCGGAACAACGGCTCGCCCGACTTCAAATGCCAGCTGTTCGACAAACAAACCTCACCCGCGCCCCCAGCAGAACAGAGTTTCTGGGCTGTGCCCTGCAATCAGGGTATCAACCCGAGTGAAGGATGGGAGATCAGCGTACGTTGCTATCATTGCTTTCATTTTTGTTTCTCTTCCCTGCAACAAGCATCATTAGCATATCTGTTTATATTTACTTTCGAGCATTGCAATGAGGTTGCTAATACCGGTGATGTAGTGGGGGTATAATCCTGGATCTGACGGTGCTGTAATGACAGCCCATAACAGAAACATCGCACAGATTGCATGGTTTGGTTGGGATGGACTTAGAGGCAAGACCAGCTTTCCGGATGTTGGTCCGCATGATGTTTTCACTGCTTGATCCACTCAAACATGCAGCCTATAAAAGCAGCTTTCTGCAGGAAGACCGAATCTGGGGTTCGAAAAAATGGGATTTTGAAGCAAGACTCATTTAAAGCTTTATGGGGACTTGGGATGGCATTCTGACACATATTCGCGAATGAATGGAAAAGCTTCTCATTTCTCTATCAACACAGCCTATCTCTCAGGTTCTTTAAGCGCCTCATCTGGTCCCGTAATCTTCGTCAAATGGTCGCCGTTCAACGTCTTAAACACCTCCCCCAATCCCCCATGACTATAATCCTTCTCGTTCCACATATCCTTATGATATTTTACACTCTCCCGCACATCTTCATCGTTCTCCAAACCCCAAGCTGGCGAGGCTGTTGACTGCCTCCTTCGGGAGCCCGTGCGGCTGGTATTCTTGCCGAAGCTTGAAGATGAGCTCCGAGTCCGTAGACGAGACGATTTCCGTGCCGAGCGTGCTGGAGGATGCCACCATCTTTGGGGTTCCTTCGAGGCTTAACTCGGCTTCCTTGATGGTGAGGTTTATGAGGGGAATGGGATACGTACATACCATACCACTATCCTGCAATCTTGTACCGAGTATCACAGTAGCTCCATGGGTCCTCGTAGATTGATCTCTCTGCATACACGAGCCTGTGTTCTTATCATTAGAGATAGCACTTCCCGCTCGCCGTGCGGAATCTCCGTCTAATCGAAATCGGTTACATGGTGACCCTCTGGGTGTCACATGTAACTCGGCACAAACATGGAAGTGATAAGTGACCATGACCGGTTATGAGCACGTACATATCGCTCTCGCTGGTGCCCCTCGGAGTACAACGACGTAATATCATCGATAATCCTCCGTCTCTCCTTAGGAATTCTTATCCCGGGAGGATGCGGTTCATAATCGATCCCCAAGCTTGTGTTCTTCGACGTATCAGGGTTCTGCGTCAAGGCGACGGGGTCGGGGCGCTTCGTAGTCTCTAGGATCTGACATTTTGAGCTATGACAGGTTTCCTTTGGAAGGTATCACCAACGACGGAAGGGAGGAGAGTAATTGCAATGCATCGTACTACAAGTGTTTCTGTATTGGTGATCCAGTAGGGGGGGTGATGATGTCACCACTCTCGAGGATTACAACCCATTCACACCCTTTAATTTTCCCCTCGTAACGCTTGACGCTATCCTGAACTGAACACGTCTCCGAATGTTTTGAATCTGCATCCTACCTTCATCCTGCTGTGAGCTTTATACGTTTTATTCATCGTTGGCGTGTTTATGGTTCAGGGGCAGCGAACTCGCTTAGCCTCAGGGAGGCCCATATGAAAAGGAGCCTGAATATGGCATCACAATCGCCAGAAAATTAAGTTTGATATACGTTAAAAAACATCTCGTGCCATATTATTCAGTGCTGTGTATAATCCTATGCATAATGAATCACAGCTCGTGATCAATTGTAACTTGGGCTCAGGATGTCAAAATGGTCTGCAGGTTAGTCTCGAAAAACCTTGAGCCTGGAGAAGTAAAGTGATAGAGAATATCACCATCCTCTTTGTCAAAGGTCGTAGCTTGCAATTTATAAAGAGTCCTTGGCCTGGGAATGTAGATTTCAAAGGATGATGATGCTTCTATCTTGACAGTGTTTGAAGGCTTGCGAGGAATTATGCGCCAGGTTCCATGGTATTATGATTCTATTTTTTTTTCCTCAACATACAATTTTTCTCTTAACCGCGGATGGCTGCACCTAATGCACCACCTGTGAACTGTGTACCGCCAGCCTGCCTAGGTGCACCACCACCACGTCCCCCTCCACCGCGTCCACGATTTCCACCCCTGCCCGCTCGCCCACCACGGCCCCCTTGTCGCTCAAATGCATTGGCTGTACCCTGCGTCCTCGTTTCTAGAGTTCGCTCATTGGATTCGATAAGCCCGCTTGCCTTGTCGCTCAATGTCAATGCTAAGCTCTGTAATCTGCTTAACTCTACACCCTTTCTAAATATGATTGATGAGTTGACTTGGTCCAGGGCAGCCATCAGTTCCTCGTGACTAATCATCTTGCTGACGATGGCAGCCACCTTCCGGTCTGATAGCTCAAACATTGATGAGAGGGTGGAAACAGCGAGGGTATCATAGAAAGGGGCGTAAGTGAAAAGGTATGTTCGGAGACCCTCTTCCTGAATCTGTTCTGAGAGCATTGCCTTAATGGTGTCGGGCTTGGCCATGAGCTCCCAGATCTTGATTGAGTGAATGAATTCAGTTGCCTTCTTCCATTCGCCTGCTGCCAATGCCTTAGAGGCTTGCATAACATGGTCTCGGGTGTTCTCGGGAGGGCCGGTGAAGATTTGGCGTTCATGGTACTCAAGCATGCGACGGTAGGTCTTGCTGATGACACGCTTCTTAATGTCAGGCGAGGATCCTGTTTGTGCGAGAAGAGGGATTTCGAGGAGCATGCTGCATGTGAGGTAAACACACTCTAGGAGCTCAAGATTGATGTGCATATGAAAGGGAAGTTGGCGTTGTCGTTCAAGGCGCTCCTGCTCTGGAGAAACCTGGTTGTAGCGTTGGATCATGACACCTTGGGCAAGCAATTCCTTTTGACGTCCGCTTCCACAGATTTCTTGGAGAGTAGATTGTGCTTCATAAACCAGGCCGGCACGGAAGGCACAAAGTCCAACTTGTACCAATGTCCGGTTGAAGAGAATCTGACTGTGGACGTCGAAAGAGGCGATATTCTCTTGCAAATGAGACATCAGCATCATATCGCGAGCTTTGTAGTAGGTATCGTGAAGAGCGAGGAAATAGATCTGGCTAAGCATAGCACGAGCCCGAAGAATCCCATCGCTGTTAATATAGAGATAATTGCAAAGAACGTTGATAAGAGATATGGCATCCGATACTTTATTCCGTGGAGTGATGGCGGAGTCTAAATCCTGAGGAAGCGCCTTCCAGCAGTTTTCCTCTAATATTTTCACCACGGTTGCAGGCTAGAACATTGTTAGTAAAGGAACGATTTGAGGTACGACTACTACTGACCTTAAAGTATGCGTGATCTAATCTTCTAGAGATGATGCGGTTGAGGTTATCTTGGCTAAGGTCTATGCTCTTGTCTTTGCGAGCAGTCTCAACATAGATCAACGTACGAACAATGTTGTTGTAGAGAGCACCCTCGTCGGATAACCTCTCGATATACTCTGCAGTATGAGGGTCGATTTGTTGCAGAGATCGGTTGAGCTCATCATCCAATCTCTCGACAAATGATACAACGCTTCCAGGAACCTTGAATTTGTCGCCAGGGTTGATAATTGGCGCCTTCTCATCGTCCTCCCACTCCTCTGCATTTTCAAGGACAACGATCTCTGGGTTGGCTTCAAGCTCCTTGAGAAGGTTACCAAGCTCCTTTTCGGCAGAATTCCATTGCTCTTGAGACATATAAGTCTGTGCTCCGGTGCTCAGATCGAATCTTGTGGAAATGAGGGTTAATAGAACTCGAATGCGTTGATATGGTGTGATAGCAACGTCGTAGAGCTTCTCCATAATTTTGATCTGCTCTCCGCGGTCTGTGTTCTTCTTCCCTCGAGATTCCATTATAGTACGTAGGTGCTTGAGGATACTCTCGGGAGTGAATTGGAGTGTTCGTCCACCTTTGCCCACAGTCGAGAATCCTTCATCATCGTCATCTAATGCCAGAACTGGAACTCCGGTGGCTGTCTTTGTCTTCTTTACTTTCGGGGCTGGAACCTCTTCCTCATCAGACTCTAGAAGAAAGCCACCCTTATCTTCTCGGTACTCATCGATATCCTTTTGGAAGTCCTTGTTGTTCTTCTTGATCCGCTGTTTCACAGCATTAAGTCCACGAGCATTTGTTGCGGTCATTTTCTTCGTAGAAACCTTCTGCTTTGCGAGCGTCTCATTCATGAAGTCCTCTAAATCTGCTATGGCCTGGATATATATCTTTGGGGTCTTGCCACCTTGGAAGCCTTTGGATACCTTCTGATTGAGCTTGTCGAATTCTGATCGCAAACATCAGCCCAGTCTACGACCACTCTCTTCCAATGGCTACTTACCGGTAGATATGACACCCCAATCATTGATCTTCTTTCCATTGTCAATATTCTTGATGATGCCCTCCAACTCCTCGAAACGTTTGTCCTTGGCGCTCTTTACCACCTTGCGATCTTCGCCGTCCGAGTCTGAGTCGCTTTCTGAGCCGGCATCTTTCATGAATCTGTTTGCACCAGTCCTTGGGCCATCGCTATCACTGCTGGAATCTGAGTCGTCATCATCATCGTCGTCCGAATCTTCCTCGTCAGAGTCGTTGTTTTCCTCTTCTTCTTCCTCGTCAGAGTAGAGCTCTTCCTCGTCAGAAGAGCTGCTCTCGCTGTCGGTATCCCCTTTGCTGAAAAATCGAGACATCTTGACGTTGCTTGACTACAGGTAGGGACTGGCTAGAGGGGTCGCGCTGAAAGGCGTGGTTTTATGTGTAGTTTTTTGAATTTTGACCCCACCCACAAGTTGACTGCATCGCCTGGTGGGTTGAGAATTAAGCGAGCGCCAAGTATCAAAGTGGAGCTCAAAATGTGTGTCACAATCCTCCTCCATGTAACATCAAAATCATTCAATGTTAAACTTCCACCGAAAAGATGAATCATATTGGTCGTTCTTTATGACTAATAGCATAGATGTTATTCTTGTACTTCTTTTATTGAGATTAATTCTAACAATATGGCACGATCCAGTGATGACGCTTGGCTGATCACTCATGGTAGCCAAAAAGCGTGTCTGAATGATGATATATTCATGACTAGTTTAAGAGTCAGAGGCATTGCTGAGATTGCTTTCATCTCGAATCTATCACTACCACTTTGGTCCATGCATGATTTGACAGCCTGTAGTGGATACTTCGTTCAAAATGCATATCCTTGCTGATGGCTGCCTGCTGTACAGCCTATCATGCCTCTATCTTTGCTAAAGTACAGAGTTCGGGTATTTGGCGTTGTACGATAACCAAATTTAAATGAGATGCCCTAGATCAGGAGCTTAGTTCAGCCTTGAAGAGCGAGAGATTTTTCGAGTGAGTTTTAAAAGCAGATCCATTGTTGCTATTGTAGCTGCAAAGTCTTCGTTAAGTATTATAGCATTATGCACATTGTAGGCTATCAGAATATAGTCAAAATACTTAAGATTCATTGTTCTTTCTTCTTTATTTAAATCTACATTTATTACTGATCATTTAAATCCATAAAGAAAATGTGTGCGCACAATGCCTTTGTGCCTTAGCAACTAAGCGTAACAGTCTCACTGTTCCGTAGTCGTCCGAATTTAACTCGAGGAAACAATTTGTTTCCAAAACTCACAAAGGTATTTGTCCTTTCTTAGATTTATAAGATGACCGCTAGCCTTAACCTAGAATTTGCCTGATCTTTTCTTCCCACAGCTAAATGAAGTCTAAGGTTTATCACTTAATCTATAACTTAGGTTTCACTCAAATGGCATCAAAAATCCAAGGAAAAGAGCCATCGGCCAACAGGGAGATTAACACGTCCAGGGACTTTCAAAGTATGCACAATAATGGAGACTTTACCATTGTTGTAATCGTTAAAGGAGCAAAGATTGTTGAAGTAAGTCAACCTCAGAAGAAAAACAGTCCAATCAAATCATCAGCTGAGCTCTACCACTTGGCTCTCAAGCAGATTGCAACAGAAGGAGATTGAGATACTCCTAAAGCAAGTGATACACAAGAATGAGTAGTTTGGTGAAAGGTATAGTATAGAATAAAGGAGAACTTTTTCTTTCAGTACTCCAAAATATTAACTTTCTATTCATCGCACTCTCTGTTCGCGTTCTTTCCAAATAATCTATGATCCATTTTTGAATACTTGCAAATGAGGAGCACAGGAGCTCCTTGGTACACTAACTCGTGAGAGGTAACTAAATATCTCCTGAATGTGGTTAATAGGCACGCCATTGGGTAAAACTAAGTCCAGTCCAACATCGTGAGGTGCAGGGGCTGCCACAGAGATCACAGTGGCTGTATGCTTTTCAATTCAACGTTGCCCAGGGTTGAGTTCAGTCAACACTAATCTTAAAAAAATGGATTATGGGGCCTGGCGCATACATGGAGTGGATTCGGCCAATAAATTAGAAAAACCACTTTTCTGCTAGAGAGTAATTCGGGTACAGAAAAGGAGGAATCATTACCTTTGAGAGTGCAATATCATTCATTGATAACAAACTATACCACCAGGTTTCTTGAGAGAAATACTACCCTTCTGCCATCTATCCGCCTTCATGCTTTTGATCCCCTCGCTAAAACCTACAGAGCGCACCTTCGTGAATTTGCCCCCACAATGGTCTAGGCTTACATCACGAAAAGTAGGTTGGTATCTACTTAATGTCAGCATATTTTCCAGCAAACTGATATAAAGATTTACCAAGTGGATGACTGCAGGACAATTGTGGCTTTTGGGTATACTTAGTCTCCAGCACGTCCCGTATACTGTTAAGCAATTCGACATAGCTCTGTTGAGGATTCTGCTTAATAGCTGAGATGAATGCCCAGGACATGGCACCCGTAGCTTGAGAAGCAATCGTTGCATCGGCCGACGTCTGATCGTCTTTACTTCCCGACCACATAATCACGTCGGCTGGTGATGTCTTAGTTTGAATCGTCTTTTGGTATGCGTCGTCTCCTTTATATGCTTTCTTTGCAAATCCAAAGATTGAGCTGGCAACACCTCCTAGATCGCCGCGAGCATATGAAGAGATGGCGGAGAGCAACCCTTGCCCTGCTTCAGCAGCTAGGTTGGGCTCTTTCAAAACTCCCTTTGTGGAGTACATATATGGAAGATCTAAAACTGAACCCGAATGGCACGAGTCGAAGATGGCTGTCAACCGTACACCAGCTTGCAATGGATTAACAACAATCTGATGAATTTGATCATCGACAATATGTCCAGCTTTCTTGAAGTCTACCGGGTATATCACTTCATCCGTTCCATCCTCTTCATCGCCGTCTAAATCTTCAGTCTGACCTCCATGCCCTGAGTAATGCAAAAACAATGCATCATCAGGCTGTGCGTTTGCGACAAGCCACGACATGGCGCGCAATATATTCTGCTTCGTGGGTTGGAGCTGGGGGTTTTGTTGGTCATCTGTCAATATAATCATGTCCTCGCTCCTGTAATTATATCTTTCCATAAGAAAAGATGAGACATTCTTGGTGTCATTAATACACCCACGCAGCTCCCCTTGCTGCCCAAAGTAGTTGATGCCAATCAGAAGAGCCTTGCGCTTGCCAGTACAGTTCGAATACTGAAAGGTATAACCTTCAGGAGCACCGTGACCAAACTGCTGTGGATTATGTGGTGGCGGTGCAGCATGACGATCGTAGTTACCACCCCCATGCCCGCCTTGTTGATAGTTATTGTAGTCTCGTTGAGGGGGGTATTGGTTATATCCGCCCTGTTGGTGATGTTGTGGACCTCCATATTGTCCGCCCTGGTTGTAGTCTTGTTGCTGCCATTGCTGCGGTGGCGGACCGCCATATCCTCCTTGATTGTATCCTCCTTCCCCTCCTTGGTTATATCCTCCGCCTTGATTGTATCCTCCTCCCTGACCCGGATAGCCTTGGCCTGGGTACCCGCCCCACGACATGATGAGCAGATTGGTAGAAGGGAGGTTGATTCACAATTTGATAATTAGATCGCAAAAGTCGAGCAAGGTTTGCGAGAAGGTTTATAAGTGAAAGAATACACAATCTTAGATATGATAGGTAAAGATAGCCCCGCACGTTAAGTTTTTGTTAAGCACTGTACATTCGTTGTAGCTGAGGAGGGGCTGAAGCTGTTGTCACAATGGACCCACTTTTGTTGTAACAACTCCCTCATAATAATATTTCACTTGAATCTGATTCTTTTTGATTGAATCCAACCTGCCTAGAGTAGTGACTCTCTAATCAAATCAATGCTCCTATACACATATCAAAGCCTATAGATAAAACTCCTAAATGGCTAATGCCCATTGATACACTCTAAATAACTCCTGGGTATATGCTGCCTGTACCGCCTTGAAAAATTATGTGTGTGGTCCCCCATATGCAATAGCAGACTCCTCATGATTCCCTTGTAAGCCAATCCGGGTGCTCTGTGACTTTCCAAAGCTTGATGCTATTAGGATTTTCTGCACGACTTTTCCTAGCTTGCTCCATCACCTTGATGCTCATCTCATCTGTCATTAGCTCCCGAAATTTCTGGACCTCTTGATTGGCAGTTTTCGTGGACGCTGAGAACTCTTTGAAAAGGGATTCCGCTAAGGACAGTCAGCATATTGACATCGTGAAGGGAGTAGAGCATACGAGATGGCTGCTTTTTCGCCAGCGGGGCAATTAGTCGCGGGATCGTTGTCCGTAGCTCTCGTACCTGCGGATATGGCCAATGGATCAGCTACCATAAAGGATTGCAGCGCATAGATCAGAGATATGATACTAACCTGTATGTGCATTTCTTTCAGTATTTTCAGAGCCTCTTCAAGACGGTCTTCATCCCAGGGGGCTTCACTGTCTTCTGCGGCAGTATTGGTGTTTGGGTCCTCTTGACTAGGCTCATTACGGTCTGTTAAAGCAGCTGCCATGGTAAAACGATGGCTGTATATGAGTAACAAGTTATTCACCAAACTTCAGGATTCAAGACCTAGAATGTGGGGTACGCACGCTGCGGACTAAGACTAAAACGGTTACTTCCCGAATATCCTGGTCTTACTCTAATATGAGGCTCTTTTAAGGTGGATTGAATTGAACCACCATGCCAAGAATATCCAGAGTATTTTTCTTTGCCCCGTTGTAGCACTAACTCTACCAGTGATGCATGTGGAAATCCAGGTCATAAGGTCTATTTTTGGTGAGAAAGACTACGTACGTCTTGGTGGATCCGATGCCTTGTGAAAACCAATCACAGATTATGATAAAATTTCCCTTTTAAACTTATTACTTCGTTAACCAGGTAGTGCTGCAGCTACCGTGGATTCACTGAATCCGTTGTTGGGAAGTCTGTTACCGCGCCTAATACTTAGCGCCATACGCGTGCATGAGAACCGTGATAGAAATAGCAAAATCTTTTGAAGCAAAACAACAAATTGCCACACCATCCTTTTATAACTTCATTGACAACCACCCCTTCAAGCGCCATTGTGGATAGCAGAACACATCGCATTTGTTATATACCAGATAGCGCCACCACCGAAGATCAGTTCATCATGGCTCAACATGACAGCAATCCTAGAAATGCTAGACCTCGCCGTGTCTCCTCGCCACTGCAGAGCGACGAGGCGTTCACTGCCATTCATGGTTCAGCCAATTACTTAGAAAATCGCTCTCATGAACCTACCAATCCCACCTTGAATGTTGTGTATGCGACAGGCAGCACTGACGCAAGTCCCATGCAGAATATGGCCAGCTTTCAAAGAAGCCCTTCTGCTCGGCAAGCTCCTGTTTCTGCACTTCCCCGGACATCGTCAGCCAAGTCAGTAGGCAGCTGCGATGCACGATCGACCATAGACACGATCTCGGAGGATGCGGTTCTCCAAGGGTTTACGCCAAATAAAAAAGCTAGCCGTCAACCCTCCAATTCTAGCATTCCTCTCATTGAAACCATTAGCAACTACTCTTTAACTAAGACGCCATCAACAAAATCACAGAACTCTCTCAAATCTGTAGCATCTGTTGCATCTATCCCACATCTTGGAATTTATCCTGTAGGGACGCTTCGCATTCATGAAGCTCCTCCCACCCCTAAGGCACAGATTCCAAAGGTCCTTCCAGCTTGCCGAAAGACTGGAGATATATTTATTGTTCGGGAGGTGCCAGGTGGGACTGTGATAGGCTTTGATACAAATGTTTTTGAAGTCAAGCCCGGTGAAACCTTTGATGGTATCAAATGTATTCCAGCTGGTGCACATTTCATTTGGTCAGGCACAGGCACTCAATCTGTACGCAATGGATTTTGGATTGTTGCGGATAAGCCTGATATTGATGACTATGGCAAGATATATGTTAAGTACTGGAACCGAGACAATGAATGCATTGAAGAGCAATATGTTAAGGCGGAGGTGAAAATTCAGAAGGATGGCATTGAAGAGATCTTCGATGATCTTAAGGCATTCCCTTCCGACACGATTTTGGAGAAAACGCCGTCCACGCCCGTACTTGCTTCACGAAGTTCCAGCATCTGGTTCCATATGACTTCGTCGATCAACTATCCCATGTTGTGCAAGATTCTGCCATCCGATCGAAAGGGTTGTTTGGTTTCCACACCAGACGAGGCATATAAGTTTGACATACTTAAGGGCTGTCACGACGGCACTTTCCGATTCCAGCTGGAGAAGACGCCAAATACCTTCTCTCGATCCGCTGTTGGTCGTGCACGGACTGAACAGGCCTTGGATACTACAGCCTACATTCGAAACTTCATCCAAACCAATTTCGCCAGCTCCCAGCAAGCCGAAAACATCATTGGAGAATTCCAGTTCTGCTTTATCACGGGTCTCCATCTTGGTAATGCGGATTGTATGGATCATTGGTCCTATATTCTCAAGCTTTTTCTGAAGTCCACCAGCCTGTATATCTCCCATTCTGTGTTGGTTCGCAAGTTTATTGAGACGTTTCATGCACAACTCATCTATGACGAGAAATGCTCTCAGGAGAGTATCTTTGAGTATTGCGGCAAGAGCGACATTGAACGATGTCTGGGTATCTATAAGCGTCGAATGGCTGAGTGCGCGATGGAAGCCAGCTTAGGAGAGGGTGAGAGAGCCGTTCGAGAGGCGCTGGACTATCTGATGGGCTATTTGTCAGTTAGCGGCTGGAACTTGAGAGAGCCTGATAGCTATGTCCGCTCGGGATACCACCAATTAGAAGATGGGGAATTTGTTGAAGCTGTTGATGAGAGCTTCGATTCTGAGGATGATAGAGGTAAGTCAATATCCTCTTCCATATATGGAAGCTTTACTGACAACTTGTAGGTGAGTATGCGCCAGTGATGGTGGAACTTGACGAGAGTGGTCGAGAGAAAGATCGAATAAGTATCTAGCCTTCGTGTACATAATCTGATATGTTTCATTTTCCTAGGTGTAGCGGCTCAGAAGAGCAAAGATGTAACGGTTGGTAGAGCTACGACAAATTTTAGCGACCAGCGACCACGTCGAGAGTCTAAACTCAAGGCTATCTGGCCATTTTCAGGTTGAGCGCTACCCATGCGTGAACGTGTTTGCATCTTCGAATTTATTTCCGAGAAAACGCGACCAATTCTTGCTTTCGGCACTTTCGTTATCAAATTTAAGGTTTATGAACGAACAGTAGTATACAAATGGGGCAGAAGTCTATTTTGGGTCTTGTTCCTCGATTCTGGTAAGAAGAACGAATATTTCCTAGCCCGGTACCTGGCATGACTGGATGATTCTATGGCTTTTACGACTCACAACTCTACGGCTTTACGGCGTTACGACAGGAAGATTGGTTGTTTGTTCTGCGGTTACTTGGTATGTTAGCCACTAAGGCTAGTTCATGTACAGATAATATGGAGATGCATAGCGGTGGCGTGCGGTATTCTGCGGTTTTCTTTTCTTAGTTCATATTTCTTCTCTGTACGGATGGAACCTGCTTTGTTGAACACTAATATTGGCTTGCGTTTCCTTCCTTCTCAGGAGTGTTGATGAACTAAACCTTTACCTTGTACAACAAGACCCTCGGGATTTCCTTTTCGATAACCATAATTTTTTGTTAGTTCTTTAGAATGAGCGATACCTCCTTCCTATAGATAGGAGGTTTGGCTATCCAAAAGAATTGTCAGATCTAGCATTCTTCCGCATTGTAAATTTCTCATACAACGTTTGTATGTCAATGGGTGATGAAGTGTGACATAGCCTATCAAAAATAAAGACATTTTCACATTGCACAATAACAGGGGACAGTCAATTGGGAAGAGCCCAGAGGTGAATCAGTAAGGCAAGTGACACTGGCTGAGAAAGCATCTGAATTTGCTAAATTATGAACTGCTCCGAGTCAACGCACACCAGTCCTTGATAGCGCCATTACCGTAAATCGAGAGCCCTCGAATGTTTACCTCTTCGTATTCTGCAAAATCGTCTTCATCATCTCATTGCCCACCTTCGTCGCATCCGCAAATCTCGGCTCAAAAACTTCTGCGTACTCTGAAACCGATCCCTATACCCTTCGAAGTCACCAAACGTGACAGCCTCAGACCACCCCTTGCCGCAAACGTAAACTCTAGATCGTCACTCCTAAATGTGTTATCTTCGATTGCGATACGGATGACATCGTTCAGCAGGGCAGGCTGACGGAAGAGATACTCAGTCACGCCGAGCCAGAGACGGAAGAGAGGAGTTGAGCATATCATGTGGTCATATGGCACTATCCCCAGCTGAGACCAGCAATCTACCATCGCCAGCAAGCTTAGATGGTTATTAGGCGTCGGCGTCTCGGGCTTCTTGCCTAGTGAGAAGCGATCTAGCACTTCGTCTTTGAGCAGCAGCTCTCCATCCCAATTATGTTTTCCAAATACACTTGCACCAGCTTTCTTAATTCGTCGCTCAAGCTCCTCACGGTGGCCACCAAGCATCAATTTGTATAGATCTGTGACACTCTGCGCATACTGTCGGATCTGCTCTTTAGCGTACGGATTCAGGATTGCGAGGCCGGCGTATACATGCCACTTTTGGGAATAGATGCGTAATGTGAGGTTGATCTTGACATTCTCGATACCGCCAACGTAGCGGGCAATCTCCCAGGAATTGCTTATTGGCATGCCATGCCTTACCCATAGACAGGAAAGCTGCGTGGGTTACAGCTTGAGTGTCGGCAGTGATGCGGTCATGCTTACTTGCAGAGAGGTAGACATGTTTAGAGCCGAGGCAGAGAGAACATGCTCGACCTTGCTAAAGCTTGTATCAGACGCACGATGTTGAATTATGACCTGTAAAGCAATGTAAGGATTTGTTGACCAATTGTGGGGCCTTTTAATGCAGCTTACAAGTGGCTGGCCACTGGGATCAATGTTGGGACCATGGAGAGAGTGGCACGAGATGATTTCAACATCTGCTGGGAGATGTTCCTCAAAGGCGGCGATCTCCGGAGCTTTGCAAGAGGTCTGCCCACCAACAATGGCGCCCTGCTTAGTAGCTACATCGGATCAATACATATACATGAGAGGAAGGTGATTAAAGCATACAGGGGCCATATTGTGCGACCACTTTACAAATAGAAGCTGCCTCAACATTGTATATGATGTAATCGCTCGCCCGTGAGACAAGATGTCCATTTGGAAATATTTGTATTTGTTTCTAAGGACTTCTCAGCATATGCTGCAGTAGTACTGGCTATGTACGAGGCGATTACTCTATCTGCAAACTCCTTACGCAATGTCTCATATTTCTCTTCTCTGTCGCAAGCATTGACCCTAACCAAAACTCAGTAAACGTCTTACCCGTGTTGACGTGGCCTGGGATATGATATTAGCTTTGGGCTTCCAGAAGGATTCAATATTCAATATCAACAATATTCTAAATCAGACAATGTATAAAAAGGTAGCTGAGAATTTTCATCAGAGAAGGTAGACCACCAACTTGGTACCAGAATGGTAGTCAAGCCAGCAGAAAACAATACATCGAGCCAAATGCACTCAAGTCATCATTATAGATGTGGACGGGAGAGAGGAAATGTGAACTTACGGCAGTGAAATTGACCCAGCGCGCTCATACTACTGGAGAATTGGGAAGGATTACCTCCAGCCTGCATCGCTGAGTCGTCTGGCGTACATCTTCCCCATGTCGCCCATGCCAATGATACCAATGACAAAGTTGTCCATCCCAGGCAGATTGATGGAAGCCATTTTGGTGAAATGACCCTTCTTAGACCTAAAGCACTATTGTTACATCACAATTCAACCCCTTGATAGGAATTGACTGATCAAGGCCGAATCTCGCACCAATGTTGATTGTCTTTGGAAGCAGAGGAAAAGAGGTTCAGAAAAATAATAAGGTCGCCAAGTTTTGGCGCTAGTGACTCAGCGAGCCCTGCCCCTTTAGGCCTAGCTGCCAAGCCCACACAATACTGATTCTTTGGAAAATCAATATCGCGAACTTTTGGAACTTGAAAGATTCAGAGTTTTTGATTGTCAACTCACCCACGAATTTCAAAATGCCACCAAAGAAGGCCGCACGCCCAGCCCAGGAGAACATCTCCTTGGGACCACAAGTCAGAGACGGTACGTATCCTTTCTTTTTATCACAAAGGCCAAATGTACCAGAGGTTTTACCCTCAACCAGCCTGGTGCTGATGGGTGTCTTAAGAGTTTTCTTGTGCGCATTGGCTAACCCAACAATAGGTGAACTCGTTTTTGAGTTGCCCGTATCTTCGCTTCGTTCAACGATACCTTCGTTCACGTCACCGATCTTTCGTACGTATCCCTATAAATAAGACTGCCTGGAGGAAGTTATATACAAGAATGAGAGTGGAATGGGTCAAAGGCTAACATTCTGGGTGATTCCAGCGGCCGCGAAACCATCACTCGTGTCACCGGAGGCATGAAGGTCAAGGCAGACCGTGATGAGTCTTCTCCATACGCTGCCATGTTGGCTGCTCAAGATGTTGCTACCCGCTGCAAGGAATTGGGCATCAACGCTCTTCACATCAAGATCCGTGCTACCGGAGGTTTGTTGAGCCCCTTCATAATTACCTGCCTGCATACTTACTAGATATATAGGTAACGGTACCAAGACCCCCGGTCCTGGTGCTCAATCCGCTCTTCGCGCTCTTGCTCGTTCCGGAATGAAGATTGGACGTATTGAGGATGTAACCCCAACCCCATCCGACTCTACCCGTCGTAAGGGAGGTCGCCGTGGTCGTCGTCTCTGAGCAATATGCTTTCAACTGGCATCGAGCTTGGCTTGGTTTTCACTGTGGAGAGGGGCGTAAGTGAAAAGGTATGTTCGGAGACCCTCTTCCTGAATCTGTTCTGAGAGCATTGCCTTAATGGTGTCGGGCTTGGCCATGAGCTCCCAGATCTTGATTGAGTGAATGAATTCAGTTGCCTTCTTCCATTCGCCTGCTGCCAATGCCTTAGAGGCTTGCATAACATGGTCTCAGGTGTTCTCAGGAGGGCCGGTGAAGATTTGGCGTTCATGGTACTCAAGCATGCGACGGTAGGTCTTGCTGATGACACGCTTCTTAATGTCAGGCGAGGATCCTGTTTGTGCGAGAAGAGGGATTTCGAGGAGCATGCTGCATGTGAGGTAAACACACTCTAGGAGCTCAAGATTGATGTGCATATGAAAGGGAAGTTGGCGTTGTCGTTCAAGGCGCTCCTGCTCTGGAGAAACCTGGTTGTAGCGTTGGATCATGACACCTTGGGCAAGCAATTCCTTTTGACGTCCGCTTCCACAGATTTCTTGGAGAGTAGATTGTGCTTCATAAACCAGGCCGGCACGGAAGGCACAAAGTCCAACTTGTACCAATGTCCGGTTGAAGAGAATCTGACTGTGGACGTCGAAAGAGGCGATATTCTCTTGCAAATGAGACATCAGCATCATATCGCGAGCTTTGTAGTAGGTATCGTGAAGAGCGAGGAAATAGATCTGGCTAAGCATAGCACGAGCCCGAAGAATCCCATCGCTGTTAATATAGAGATAATTGCAAAGAACGTTGATAAGAGATATGGCATCCGATACTTTATTCCGTGGAGTGATGGCGGAGTCTAAATCCTGAGGAAGCGCCTTCCAGCAGTTTTCCTCTAATATTTTCACCACGGTTGCAGGCTAGAACATTGTTAGTAAAGGAACGATTTGAGGTACGACTACTACTGACCTTAAAGTATGCGTGATCTAATCTTCTAGAGATGATGCGGTTGAGGTTATCTTGGCTAAGGTCTATGCTCTTGTCTTTGCGAGCAGTCTCAACATAGATCAACGTACGAACAATGTTGTTGTAGAGAGCACCCTCGTCGGATAACCTCTCGATATACTCTGCAGTATGAGGGTCGATTTGTTGCAGAGATCGGTTGAGCTCATCATCCAATCTCTCGACAAATGATACAACGCTTCCAGGAACCTTGAATTTGTCGCCAGGGTTGATAATTGGCGCCTTCTCATCGTCCTCCCACCTCTGCATTTTCAAGGACAACGATCTCTGGGTTGGCTTCAAGCTCCTTGAGAAGGTTACCAAGCTCCTTTTCGGCAGAATTCCATTGCTCTTGAGACATATAAGTCTGTGCTCCGGTGCTCAGATCGAATCTTGTGGAAATGAGGGTTAATAGAACTCGAATGCGTTGATATGGTGTGATAGCAACGTCGTAGAGCTTCTCCATAATTTTGATCTGCTCTCCGCGGTCTGTGTTCTTCTTCCCTCGAGATTCCATTATAGTACGTAGGTGCTTGAGGATACTCTCGGGAGTGAATTGGAGTGTTCGTCCACCTTTGCCCACAGTCGAGAATCCTTCATCATCGTCATCTAATGCCAGAACTGGAACTCCGGTGGCTGTCTTTGTCTTCTTTACTTTCGGGGCTGGAACCTCTTCCTCATCAGACTCTAGAAGAAAGCCACCCTTATCTTCTCGGTACTCATCGATATCCTTTTGGAAGTCCTTGTTGTTCTTCTTGATCCGCTGTTTCACAGCATTAAGTCCACGAGCATTTGTTGCGGTCATTTTCTTCGTAGAAACCTTCTGCTTTGCGAGCGTCTCATTCATGAAGTCCTCTAAATCTGCTATGGCCTGGATATATATCTTTGGGGTCTTGCCACCTTGGAAGCCTTTGGATACCTTCTGATTGAGCTTGTCGAATTCTGATCGCAAACATCAGCCCAGTCTACGACCACTCTCTTCCAATGGCTACTTACCGGTAGATATGACACCCCAATCATTGATCTTCTTTCCATTGTCAATATTCTTGATGATGCCCTCCAACTCCTCGAAACGTTTGTCCTTGGCGCTCTTTACCACCTTGCGATCTTCGCCGTCCGAGTCTGAGTCGCTTTCTGAGCCGGCATCTTTCATGAATCTGTTTGCACCAGTCCTTGGGCCATCGCTATCACTGCTGGAATCTGAGTCGTCATCATCATCGTCGTCCGAATCTTCCTCGTCAGAGTCGTTGTTTTCCTCTTCTTCTTCCTCGTCAGAGTAGAGCTCTTCCTCGTCAGAAGAGCTGCTCTCGCTGTCGGTATCCCCTTTGCTGAAAAATCGAGACATCTTGACGTTGCTTGACTACAGGTAGGGACTGGCTAGAGGGGTCGCGCTGAAAGGCGTGGTTTTATGTGTAGTTTTTTGAATTTTGACCCCACCCACAAGTTGACTGCATCGCCTGGTGGGTTGAGAATTAAGCGAGCGCCAAGTATCAAAGTGGAGCTCAAAATGTGTGTCACAATCCTCCTCCATGTAACATCAAAATCATTCAATGTTAAACTTCCACCGAAAAGATGAATCATATTGGTCGTTCTTTATGACTAATAGCATAGATGTTATTCTTGTACTTCTTTTATTGAGATTAATTCTAACAATATGGCACGATCCAGTGATGACGCTTGGCTGATCACTCATGGTAGCCAAAAAGCGTGTCTGAATGATGATATATTCATGACTAGTTTAAGAGTCAGAGGCATTGCTGAGATTGCTTTCATCTCGAATCTATCACTACCACTTTGGTCCATGCATGATTTGACAGCCTGTAGTGGATACTTCGTTCAAAATGCATATCCTTGCTGATGGCTGCCTGCTGTACAGCCTATCATGCCTCTATCTTTGCTAAAGTACAGAGTTCGGGTATTTGGCGTTGTACGATAACCAAATTTAAATGAGATGCCCTAGATCAGGAGCTTAGTTCAGCCTTGAAGAGCGAGAGATTTTTCGAGTGAGTTTTAAAAGCAGATCCATTGTTGCTATTGTAGCTGCAAAGTCTTCGTTAAGTATTATAGCATTATGCACATTGTAGGCTATCAGAATATAGTCAAAATACTTAAGATTCATTGTTCTTTCTTCTTTATTTAAATCTACATTTATTACTGATCATTTAAATCCATAAAGAAAATGTGTGCGCACAATGCCTTTGTGCCTTAGCAACTAAGCGTAACAGTCTCACTGTTCCGTAGTCGTCCGAATTTAACTCGAGGAAACAATTTGTTTCCAAAACTCACAAAGGTATTTGTCCTTTCTTAGATTTATAAGATGACCGCTAGCCTTAACCTAGAATTTGCCTGATCTTTTCTTCCCACAGCTAAATGAAGTCTAAGGTTTATCACTTAATCTATAACTTAGGTTTCACTCAAATGGCATCAAAAATCCAAGGAAAAGAGCCATCGGCCAACAGGGAGATTAACACGTCCAGGGACTTTCAAAGTATGCACAATAATGGAGACTTTACCATTGTTGTAATCGTTAAAGGAGCAAAGATTGTTGAAGTAAGTCAACCTCAGAAGAAAAACAGTCCAATCAAATCATCAGCTGAGCTCTACCACTTGGCTCTCAAGCAGATTGCAACAGAAGGAGATTGAGATACTCCTAAAGCAAGTGATACACAAGAATGAGTAGTTTGGTGAAAGGTATAGTATAGAATAAAGGAGAACTTTTTCTTTCAGTACTCCAAAATATTAACTTTCTATTCATCGCACTCTCTGTTCGCGTTCTTTCCAAATAATCTATGATCCATTTTTGAATACTTGCAAATGAGGAGCACAGGAGCTCCTTGGTACACTAACTCGTGAGAGGTAACTAAATATCTCCTGAATGTGGTTAATAGGCACGCCATTGGGTAAAACTAAGTCCAGTCCAACATCGTGAGGTGCAGGGGCTGCCACAGAGATCACAGTGGCTGTATGCTTTTCAATTCAACGTTGCCCAGGGTTGAGTTCAGTCAACACTAATCTTAAAAAAATGGATTATGGGGCCTGGCGCATACATGGAGTGGATTCGGCCAATAAATTAGAAAAACCACTTTTCTGCTAGAGAGTAATTCGGGTACAGAAAAGGAGGAATCATTACCTTTGAGAGTGCAATATCATTCATTGATAACAAACTATACCACCAGGTTTCTTGAGAGAAATACTACCCTTCTGCCATCTATCCGCCTTCATGCTTTTGATCCCTCGCTAAAACCTACAGAGCGCACCTTCGTGAATTTGCCCCCACAATGGTCTAGGCTTACATCACGAAAAGTAGGTTGGTATCTACTTAATGTCAGCATATTTTCCAGCAAACTGATATAAAGATTTACCAAGTGGATGACTGCAGGACAATTGTGGCTTTTGGGTATACTTAGTCTCCAGCACGTCCCGTATACTGTTAAGCAATTCGACATAGCTCTGTTGAGGATTCTGCTTAATAGCTGAGATGAATGCCCAGGACATGGCACCCGTAGCTTGAGAAGCAATCGTTGCATCGGCCGACGTCTGATCGTCTTTACTTCCCGACCACATAATCACGTCGGCTGGTGATGTCTTAGTTTGAATCGTCTTTTGGTATGCGTCGTCTCCTTTATATGCTTTCTTTGCAAATCCAAAGATTGAGCTGGCAACACCTCCTAGATCGCCGCGAGCATATGAAGAGATGGCGGAGAGCAACCCTTGCCCTGCTTCAGCAGCTAGGTTGGGCTCTTTCAAAACTCCCTTTGTGGAGTACATATATGGAAGATCTAAAACTGAACCCGAATGGCACGAGTCGAAGATGGCTGTCAACCGTACACCAGCTTGCAATGGATTAACAACAATCTGATGAATTTGATCATCGACAATATGTCCAGCTTTCTTGAAGTCTACCGGGTATATCACTTCATCCGTTCCATCCTCTTCATCGCCGTCTAAATCTTCAGTCTGACCTCCATGCCCTGAGTAATGCAAAAACAATGCATCATCAGGCTGTGCGTTTGCGACAAGCCACGACATGGCGCGCAATATATTCTGCTTCGTGGGTTGGAGCTGGGGGTTTTGTTGGTCATCTGTCAATATAATCATGTCCTCGCTCCTGTAATTATATCTTTCCATAAGAAAAGATGAGACATTCTTGGTGTCATTAATACACCCACGCAGCTCCCCTTGCTGCCCAAAGTAGTTGATGCCAATCAGAAGAGCCTTGCGCTTGCCAGTACAGTTCGAATACTGAAAGGTATAACCTTCAGGAGCACCGTGACCAAACTGCTGTGGATTATGTGGTGGCGGTGCAGCATGACGATCGTAGTTACCACCCCCATGCCCGCCTTGTTGATAGTTATTGTAGTCTCGTTGAGGGGGGGTATTGGTTATATCCGCCCTGTTGGTGATGTTGTGGACCTCCATATTGTCCGCCCTGGTTGTAGTCTTGTTGCTGCCATTGCTGCGGTGGCGGACCGCCATATCCTCCTTGATTGTATCCTCCTTCCCCTCCTTGGTTATATCCTCCGCCTTGATTGTATCCTCCTCCCTGACCCGGATAGCCTTGGCCTGGGTACCCGCCCCACGACATGATGAGCAGATTGGTAGAAGGGAGGTTGATTCACAATTTGATAATTAGATCGCAAAAGTCGAGCAAGGTTTGCGAGAAGGTTTATAAGTGAAAGAATACACAATCTTAGATATGATAGGTAAAGATAGCCCCGCACGTTAAGTTTTTGTTAAGCACTGTACATTCGTTGTAGCTGAGGAGGGGCTGAAGCTGTTGTCACAATGGACCCACTTTTGTTGTAACAACTCCCTCATAATAATATTTCACTTGAATCTGATTCTTTTTTGATTGAATCCAACCTGCCTAGAGTAGTGACTCTCTAATCAAATCAATGCTCCTATACACATATCAAAGCCTATAGATAAAACTCCTAAATGGCTAATGCCCATTGATACACTCTAAATAACTCCTGGGTATATGCTGCCTGTACCGCCTTGAAAAATTATGTGTGTGGTCCCCCATATGCAATAGCAGACTCCTCATGATTCCCTTGTAAGCCAATCCGGGTGCTCTGTGACTTTCCAAAGCTTGATGCTATTAGGATTTTCTGCACGACTTTTCCTAGCTTGCTCCATCACCTTGATGCTCATCTCATCTGTCATTAGCTCCCGAAATTTCTGGACCTCTTGATTGGCAGTTTTCGTGGACGCTGAGAACTCTTTGAAAAGGGATTCCGCTAAGGACAGTCAGCATATTGACATCGTGAAGGGAGTAGAGCATACGAGATGGCTGCTTTTTCGCCAGCGGGGCAATTAGTCGCGGGATCGTTGTCCGTAGCTCTCGTACCTGCGGATATGGCCAATGGATCAGCTACCATAAAGGATTGCAGCGCATAGATCAGAGATATGATACTAACCTGTATGTGCATTTCTTTCAGTATTTTCAGAGCCTCTTCAAGACGGTCTTCATCCCAGGGGCTTCACTGTCTTCTGCGGCAGTATTGGTGTTTGGGTCCTCTTGACTAGGCTCATTACGGTCTGTTAAAGCAGCTGCCATGGTAAAACGATGGCTGTATATGAGTAACAAGTTATTCACCAAACTTCAGGATTCAAGACCTAGAATGTGGGGTACGCACGCTGCGGACTAAGACTAAAACGGTTACTTCCCGAATATCCTGGTCTTACTCTAATATGAGGCTCTTTTAAGGTGGATTGAATTGAACCACCATGCCAAGAATATCCAGAGTATTTTTCTTTGCCCCGTTGTAGCACTAACTCTACCAGTGATGCATGTGGAAATCCAGGTCATAAGGTCTATTTTTGGTGAGAAAGACTACGTACGTCTTGGTGGATCCGATGCCTTGTGAAAACCAATCACAGATTATGATAAAATTTCCCTTTTAAACTTATTACTTCGTTAACCAGGTAGTGCTGCAGCTACCGTGGATTCACTGAATCCGTTGTTGGGAAGTCTGTTACCGCGCCTAATACTTAGCGCCATACGCGTGCATGAGAACCGTGATAGAAATAGCAAAATCTTTTGAAGCAAAACAACAAATTGCCACACCATCCTTTTATAACTTCATTGACAACCACCCCTTCAAGCGCCATTGTGGATAGCAGAACACATCGCATTTGTTATATACCAGATAGCGCCACCACCGAAGATCAGTTCATCATGGCTCAACATGACAGCAATCCTAGAAATGCTAGACCTCGCCGTGTCTCCTCGCCACTGCAGAGCGACGAGGCGTTCACTGCCATTCATGGTTCAGCCAATTACTTAGAAAATCGCTCTCATGAACCTACCAATCCCACCTTGAATGTTGTGTATGCGACAGGCAGCACTGACGCAAGTCCCATGCAGAATATGGCCAGCTTTCAAAGAAGCCCTTCTGCTCGGCAAGCTCCTGTTTCTGCACTTCCCCGGACATCGTCAGCCAAGTCAGTAGGCAGCTGCGATGCACGATCGACCATAGACACGATCTCGGAGGATGCGGTTCTCCAAGGGTTTACGCCAAATAAAAAAGCTAGCCGTCAACCCTCCAATTCTAGCATTCCTCTCATTGAAACCATTAGCAACTACTCTTTAACTAAGACGCCATCAACAAAATCACAGAACTCTCTCAAATCTGTAGCATCTGTTGCATCTATCCCACATCTTGGAATTTATCCTGTAGGGACGCTTCGCATTCATGAAGCTCCTCCCACCCCTAAGGCACAGATTCCAAAGGTCCTTCCAGCTTGCCGAAAGACTGGAGATATATTTATTGTTCGGGAGGTGCCAGGTGGGACTGTGATAGGCTTTGATACAAATGTTTTTGAAGTCAAGCCCGGTGAAACCTTTGATGGTATCAAATGTATTCCAGCTGGTGCACATTTCATTTGGTCAGGCACAGGCACTCAATCTGTACGCAATGGATTTTTGGATTGTTGCGGATAAGCCTGATATTGATGACTATGGCAAGATATATGTTAAGTACTGGAACCGAGACAATGAATGCATTGAAGAGCAATATGTTAAGGCGGAGGTGAAAATTCAGAAGGATGGCATTGAAGAGATCTTCGATGATCTTAAGGCATTCCCTTCCGACACGATTTTGGAGAAAACGCCGTCCACGCCCGTACTTGCTTCACGAAGTTCCAGCATCTGGTTCCATATGACTTCGTCGATCAACTATCCCATGTTGTGCAAGATTCTGCCATCCGATCGAAAGGGTTGTTTGGTTTCCACACCAGACGAGGCATATAAGTTTGACATACTTAAGGGCTGTCACGACGGCACTTTCCGATTCCAGCTGGAGAAGACGCCAAATACCTTCTCTCGATCCGCTGTTGGTCGTGCACGGACTGAACAGGCCTTGGATACTACAGCCTACATTCGAAACTTCATCCAAACCAATTTCGCCAGCTCCCAGCAAGCCGAAAACATCATTGGAGAATTCCAGTTCTGCTTTATCACGGGTCTCCATCTTGGTAATGCGGATTGTATGGATCATTGGTCCTATATTCTCAAGCTTTTTCTGAAGTCCACCAGCCTGTATATCTCCCATTCTGTGTTGGTTCGCAAGTTTATTGAGACGTTTCATGCACAACTCATCTATGACGAGAAATGCTCTCAGGAGAGTATCTTTGAGTATTGCGGCAAGAGCGACATTGAACGATGTCTGGGTATCTATAAGCGTCGAATGGCTGAGTGCGCGATGGAAGCCAGCTTAGGAGAGGGTGAGAGAGCCGTTCGAGAGGCGCTGGACTATCTGATGGGCTATTTGTCAGTTAGCGGCTGGAACTTGAGAGAGCCTGATAGCTATGTCCGCTCGGGATACCACCAATTAGAAGATGGGGAATTTGTTGAAGCTGTTGATGAGAGCTTCGATTCTGAGGATGATAGAGGTAAGTCAATATCCTCTTCCATATATGGAAGCTTTACTGACAACTTGTAGGTGAGTATGCGCCAGTGATGGTGGAACTTGACGAGAGTGGTCGAGAGAAAAGATCGAATAAGTATCTAGCCTTCGTGTACATAATCTGATATGTTTCATTTTCCTAGGTGTAGCGGCTCAGAAGAGCAAAGATGTAACGGTTGGTAGAGCTACGACAAATTTTAGCGACCAGCGACCACGTCGAGAGTCTAAACTCAAGGCTATCTGGCCATTTTCAGGTTGAGCGCTACCCATGCGTGAACGTGTTTGCATCTTCGAATTTATTTCCGAGAAAACGCGACCAATTCTTGCTTTCGGCACTTTCGTTATCAAATTTAAGGTTTATGAACGAACAGTAGTATACAAATGGGGCAGAAGTCTATTTTGGGTCTTGTTCCTCGATTCTGGTAAGAAGAACGAATATTTCCTAGCCCGGTACCTGGCATGACTGGATGATTCTATGGCTTTTACGACTCACAACTCTACGGCTTTACGGCGTTACGACAGGAAGATTGGTTGTTTGTTCTGCGGTTACTTGGTATGTTAGCCACTAAGGCTAGTTCATGTACAGATAATATGGAGATGCATAGCGGTGGCGTGCGGTATTCTGCGGTTTTTCTTTTCTTAGTTCATATTTCTTCTCTGTACGGATGGAACCTGCTTTGTTGAACACTAATATTGGCTTGCGTTTCCTTCCTTCTCAGGAGTGTTGATGAACTAAACCTTTACCTTGTACAACAAGACCCTCGGGATTTCCTTTTCGATAACCATAATTTTTTGTTAGTTCTTTAGAATGAGCGATACCTCCTTCCTATAGATAGGAGGTTTGGCTATCCAAAAGAATTGTCAGATCTAGCATTCTTCCGCATTGTAAATTTCTCATACAACGTT
Organism: Chalara sp. BL73; assembly: GCA_918026815.1. Lineage (NCBI taxonomy): Eukaryota > Fungi > Ascomycota > Leotiomycetes > Helotiales > Chalara > Chalara sp. BL73. Next base: position 24,017 of record CAKJVC010000157.1, on the reverse strand, counting down.
TGTATGTCAATGGGTGATGAAGTGTGACATAGCCTATCAAAAATAAAGACATTTTCACATTGCACAATAACAGGGGACAGTCAATTGGGAAGAGCCCAGAGGTGAATCAGTAAGGCAAGTGACACTGGCTGAGAAAGCATCTGAATTTGCTAAATTATGAACTGCTCCGAGTCAACGCACACCAGTCCTTGATAGCGCCATTACCGTAAATCGAGAGCCCTCGAATGTTTACCTCTTCGTATTCTGCAAAATCGTCTTCATCATCTCATTGCCCACCTTCGTCGCATCCGCAAATCTCGGCTCAAAAAACTTCTGCGTACTCTGAAACCGATCCCTATACCCTTCGAAGTCACCAAACGTGACAGCCTCAGACCACCCCCTTGCCGCAAACGTAAACTCTAGATCGTCACTCCTAAATGTGTTATCTTCGATTGCGATACGGATGACATCGTTCAGCAGGGCAGGCTGACGGAAGAGATACTCAGTCACGCCGAGCCAGAGACGGAAGAGAGGAGTTGAGCATATCATGTGGTCATATGGCACTATCCCCAGCTGAGACCAGCAATCTACCATCGCCAGCAAGCTTAGATGGTTATTAGGCGTCGGCGTCTCGGGCTTCTTGCCTAGTGAGAAGCGATCTAGCACTTCGTCTTTGAGCAGCAGCTCTCCATCCCAATTATGTTTTCCAAATACACTTGCACCAGCTTTCTTAATTCGTCGCTCAAGCTCCTCACGGTGGCCACCAAGCATCAATTTGTATAGATCTGTGACACTCTGCGCATACTGTCGGATCTGCTCTTTAGCGTACGGATTCAGGATTGCGAGGCCGGCGTATACATGCCACTTTTGGGAATAGATGCGTAATGTGAGGTTGATCTTGACATTCTCGATACCGCCAACGTAGCGGGCAATCTCCCAGGGGAATTGCTTATTGGCATGCCATGCCTTACCCATAGACAGGAAAGCTGCGTGGGTTACAGCTTGAGTGTCGGCAGTGATGCGGTCATGCTTACTTGCAGAGAGGTAGACATGTTTAGAGCCGAGGCAAGAGAGAACATGCTCGACCTTGCTAAAGCTTGTATCAGACGCACGATGTTGAATTATGACCTGTAAAGCAATGTAAGGATTTGTTGACCAATTGTGGGGCCTTTTAATGCAGCTTACAAGTGGCTGGCCACTGGGATCAATGTTGGGACCATGGAGAGAGTGGCACGAGATGATTTCAACATCTGCTGGGAGATGTTCCTCAAAGGCGGCGATCTCCGGAGCTTTGCAAGAGGTCTGCCCACCAACAATGGCGCCCTGCTTAGTAGCTACATCGGATCAATACATATACATGAGAGGAAGGTGATTAAAGCATACAGGGGCCATATTGTGCGACCACTTTACAAATAGAAGCTGCCTCAACATTGTATATGATGTAATCGCTCGCCCGTGAGACAAGATGTCCATTTGGAAATATTTGTATTTGTTTCTAAGGACTTCTCAGCATATGCTGCAGTAGTACTGGCTATGTACGAGGCGATTACTCTATCTGCAAACTCCTTACGCAATGTCTCATATTTCTCTTCTCTGTCGCAAGCATTGACCCTAACCAAAACTCAGTAAACGTCTTACCCGTGTTGACGTGGCCTGGGATATGATATTAGCTTTGGGCTTCCAGAAGGATTCAATATTCAATATCAACAATATTCTAAATCAGACAATGTATAAAAAGGTAGCTGAGAATTTTCATCAGAGAAGGTAGACCACCAACTTGGTACCAGAATGGTAGTCAAGCCAGCAGAAAACAATACATCGAGCCAAATGCACTCAAGTCATCATTATAGATGTGGACGGGAGAGAGGAAATGTGAACTTACGGCAGTGAAATTGACCCAGCGCGCTCATACTACTGGAGAATTGGGAAGGATTACCTCCAGCCTGCATCGCTGAGTCGTCTGGCGTACATCTTCCCCATGTCGCCCATGCCAATGATACCAATGACAAAGTTGTCCATCCCAGGCAGATTGATGGAAGCCATTTTGGTGAAATGACCCTTCTTAGACCTAAAGCACTATTGTTACATCACAATTCAACCCCTTGATAGGAATTGACTGATCAAGGCCGAATCTCGCACCAATGTTGATTGTCTTTGGAAGCAGAGGAAAAGAGGTTCAGAAAAAATAATAAGGTCGCCAAGTTTTGGCGCTAGTGACTCAGCGAGCCCTGCCCCTTTAGGCCTAGCTGCCAAGCCCACACAATACTGATTCTTTGGAAAATCAATATCGCGAACTTTTGGAACTTGAAAGATTCAGAGTTTTTGATTGTCAACTCACCCACGAATTTCAAAATGCCACCAAAGAAGGCCGCACGCCCAGCCCAGGAGAACATCTCCTTGGGACCACAAGTCAGAGACGGTACGTATCCTTTCTTTTTATCACAAAGGCCAAATGTACCAGAGGTTTTACCCCTCAACCAGCCTGGTGCTGATGGGTGTCTTAAGAGTTTTCTTGTGCGCATTGGCTAACCCAACAATAGGTGAACTCGTTTTTGGAGTTGCCCGTATCTTCGCTTCGTTCAACGATACCTTCGTTCACGTCACCGATCTTTCGTACGTATCCCTATAAATAAGACTGCCTGGAGGAAGTTATATACAAGAATGAGAGTGGAATGGGTCAAAGGCTAACATTCTGGGTGATTCCAGCGGCCGCGAAACCATCACTCGTGTCACCGGAGGCATGAAGGTCAAGGCAGACCGTGATGAGTCTTCTCCATACGCTGCCATGTTGGCTGCTCAAGATGTTGCTACCCGCTGCAAGGAATTGGGCATCAACGCTCTTCACATCAAGATCCGTGCTACCGGAGGTTTGTTGAGCCCCTTCATAATTACCTGCCTGCATACTTACTAGATATATAGGTAACGGTACCAAGACCCCCGGTCCTGGTGCTCAATCCGCTCTTCGCGCTCTTGCTCGTTCCGGAATGAAGATTGGACGTATTGAGGATGTAACCCCAACCCCATCCGACTCTACCCGTCGTAAGGGAGGTCGCCGTGGTCGTCGTCTCTGAGCAATATGCTTTCAACTGGCATCGAGCTTGGCTTGGTTTTCACTGTGGAGTTGACAATCACGCGGAGGACGGCATTAATAGCCTGGTCTCCAAATTTTACTCTCAGCTTCTAGAGCAGCACTAGATGAATATCAAAGTCCTTGCAAAGTAATTTAAATCTTCCGTGACTGTATAGTTTGGTTGGAAAGCTATTATGTAATTTAAGCTTATAGACATATTTTCATTGATACTGTAGGTCAACCACTAGTCTAACTTGCATTTATGGTTGCTTTCAGGGCTTTTAATGGAAGGCGAATTTGGTATATATATATCTAAGAACTTTCAGGGACCAAAAATGTGGCCACCGTTCTATCAGATATATAGCAAGAGCAGCGTATAAAGAGGAAGTACTAAGATAGCACAGCTATATGGTTAAAGGTTTAGCTCAAACCGACAGTTTGAAGCAGCTACCTAGTTATATAGCACCATATGAAAGCATGTAACAGAATCAAGTTTGAAACCATGATGGGAAGTGAAAAGCGTGGAGAATATCGAGCTGTCGCAATGGGTTAAGAATCTCGTAGGAAACCATTGTGGCATATCCATAACGAAGTAAAACTTGACCTGGGGCACACTCTTTGGATCCACGATACTTCGCGAGAAAGCGAGTTTGACTGTTAGAGATACGGTCTGAGCATGTGAAGTCTGCAGTATTAAATGCGCTCTAGTGCTTTCCGTTTGAACCGTTTTGTTCGAGTTGGCGCAAGTAAAATCACACACCGGCCCAATATCACTCCAAATTCCGTGGTCGCTGCTGGAAGCACGTTGCATTCATTGCTTAAATTCCTACAGCCAGCAAATAAAGTAGCCCATCCATTGCAAATGCGTCAGAAACCACTTTCCCAGCCCCAAACACCCAGTATAACCACCCCTTAACGGTACGACTTTTGGTATCTGGCTCTTGCTCCGGGACCTGCGATATTACATTAGCACTTCTCCAACGAATCCAAAAACGGCAAAACCCACCTCCAAACTTCTTAGGCTCGCAACGTCTGTTATCCGCAACCAACAGCGTTCGATCGTATTGAACTAGGGCGAGCTTCAAGGCGTTCTTGCTGTGCTCATCAACAAACTTCTGGTAGTATGCGACAATGGACTTGGCGATGGCTTGACGGATGGCATAGACCTGTGATGTATGACCACCACCGCTGACCCGGACACGGATATCGACACCTGCGAACTTGTCGAGACCGACAATGAGGAGGGGCTCGTAGACCTTGAATCGCAAGATCTCTGGTTGGACGAGGTTGAGGGGTTTGCCGTTGACCTTGACGAGTCCTTTACCAGCCTGTTTCCTTCTAGTCAGTGGCCAATTCTAACTTCTCTTTTAACTGTTATATCAATCGATGCTGCGTACCTTGCAGTGGGCGACCGCGGTAGCTATTCAGAATTTTGTCAGCACCTCCCCATCAGTTATGATCAAGATTTCAGCATACCAGTCTTCTTTTTGCCGAAGCATTGAACACTTTGGGATGCCATGATTCCGGTTATGGCGTAAGTGCTTTTGGTGTTGTGAGAGTCGTGGATTGGCGCTGGCGTTCGATACTGATTGATTTTTCGGATTTTGATATTTCGGTTGGCGAGTGTGTGGGATCCAGAATCTCGCTAGCCAAATTTGATTAGCCCCACCAGCCACATCTTTCAGCCTCGCCTAGCCTCTTATCTCATTCAAGGCTACGATAATCAACTTCAACTACAAAGTAGAAAACATGTCCCGCAAAGGAGTTGGCCTGGGAGCCTTCGACCGCACACGAATAAGTTCGGCTCAATATGCTTCCCATGGAAGCAATCTCCGTACATCTCACTCTACCTCTCTCGCGACGCAACTCTCCGTATTCCGATCTCTACTCCAGCAGTTCGCACAGACTCATGCCAAAGACATCCGCTCCAACCCAACTTTCCGCGCAGAATTTGCACGAATGTGCGCGGCAATTGGTGTTGATCCGCTAGCAAGTAGCAACAGTGCGGCCGGAAAGGATGGAAATGGAAGTTTCTGGGCCCAGATGCTTGGAACAAGTGTCAACGATTTCTACTTTGAGCTGGCTGTGAGAGTTGTGGAGGTTTGTGGCGCGACAAGAGAGGAGAATGGAGGGCTTATTGGGGTAAAGGAAGTCAAAGATCGTATCATTAGTACTCGAATGGAGGGAGGTGCCGAGATTACCGAGTATGATATTACGAAACTAATTATACTGTACATAAGCTGAATTTTTTAGTGACGACATCCTCCGCGCGGTTACTACGCTCAAACCCCTTGGATCTTCCTATTCAACGCTGACAGTAGGACGCAAATTGTATATCCGGTCGATACCGAAAGAGCTCAACACAGACCAGAGTGCTGTCCTAGAAGCTGCTCAACTACTGGGATATGTGAGCATATCAATGTTGATGCTGAATCTAAAATGGCCCAGAGCAAGAGCTAAGACCGCGATTGATGATCTTGTTTCCGAGAGCATGCTGTGGATAGACACTCAATGCGAAGAGTGGGAATACTGGAGTCCTGGCTTTATGCTTGAGGTCGAAGGAACTGGAAACATCGACGTGTGAAACTCACAAAGATCAGGGAATAGTCCCGCTCAAACTGGACTATCTAGAATTTAAAACTTCAAGTGGTTTTGGTACCCGCAACCGGCAGGCTTCGCTTAGTTGAGAGCATGGCTGAAGGGCATTGGGTCATGATCTCACACGACGTACTTCAGCCGATATGAGAGCTGAGGCAACGATATTTGTCTCAGAGATTTACTGCTGCACGAACGATCAACACATGTCTCCAATGTGTTGGTTCTCTTGGAGAGATCGTGGATATGAGCCAATACGATTCATTGTCGTCCGACCTGCTGTCAATATCGAGCTCATCCGTAGCCAATCCCCAAAATGGGTCCATCACCACGAGCTGCGAAGCTACCCATTGAATAACGTTATAAAGCATCAACACGGCATTTTGAAGGCTACTGCTCACTTCAAGCAGTTCAAGACTCCACTACAACCTGAACCTTTTTTGGCTCGGGTTGTAGCTACTAGCACTGCCAATTATAGGAGGTTGGTTTGATGATTGAGGCTCCATCAGGAAGCACAGTTTCAATAACTCATTTGCGCAAGAGAAACTGAAAGGTACGAGAGATGGCCCAGGGAGTGAAACGGGAGTGTAGAACCCTTGACTACAAACTATAGACTAGAAAAACTTAAAACATGTATCACTCCCATCTACACATTCAGTGTTGCACCGCGAATAGAATCAAGCCTCGCTGCAGGAAATGCCTTCTAGGTCATCGAGGCTTTTCAAATCATGAATTTGAGGCCCATATATTCCTTGTTTACGATACGCGTGGAACTTTCATTCAGAACCTGAATCCTTGCCTAGCCAGGTTACCTATAGTATTGTCCAACATCTCCAGAGGTTGCAGTCGATTTATGCAGCCTTTTGGTCTGGATTAGCTTAACAACGCTGTAGAACACTTAGGCGTAGCATATTGCCTTTCTCTCTGCTTTCTCGAGCCCACCTCTTAATGTGCTTGTATTCGGCCACAAGTTATGTCGCCTGCTGTCCTCACAGGCGTTGCTTCCAATGTTCATCAGCTTCGTGTCACATTCCTTCCATCTCATCAAGCCTGCCTTCTGAGGAGAACAGGACAGTTAATTCGCGTTAGAAGAAAACGACATTCATCAGATTGAAAGTCGGCCTTCCAATGCATGCCCGTAGAACCTATATAATGGTGTTCTCATGTCTTTTCTTCTGCTGCAATTCGCACATTCTAGCACCAGGCAATTCCAAAAGCCGCCGCCGTCTGGTGCACGACGCCATTCCGCGATAGATCCTTCTAAGATAAAGGTTGGACTGGAAGCCACAAGGAAGAAGATATATATGGACTCTTATCAGTACGGAAATCTGTCAGTATGCAACGCACTTCATCGACAATCGGCAGCGGAATTCACACATCTCCTTCTGCTTAGATTATACTTCACGGTAATAGACTCTCCGAGATCAAAATACCCCCGTATCAGCGAGAGAATAGCCACCTTATGAGTGTATTAATGTGGGCAGCTGGCAAGGTTGCTTCTAGCCTAATATTTCCGTCCGTGACAGACCTTCTGGAACAAGCAGTTCTATTCTGTTACAAGCTGTATATTCATGGTGGTAAGGCCAATAGTCAAACTTCCTTTCTATATCACCTCGTGTAGGTGTAGGCTCAATTGGGTGTAGGAGTCATCAAAAGCTTTCTTAGTCCCGTTCAGCGATACGTAGCGTACTACATTTTATGGCAGCTGCATCAAGCATTCTGTTGTGTAGTGTTTCAGGCTCTCCAGTCTGGGCTATGAAAATTACGATGAAAGATTAAATCAAGGACAACAGAGAAGAAGAAGACGAGACTAAAGCTCAAAGGATGACGCATCGCCATTTCCGCGAGAATTTCTTATAAGTTGCAAGCATATATGCGCCTTCCATGATAGGAAGGGGAGACCATTTAGAAAGGGTCCAGTACGCCATACAAGTGTACTTTGTCCACGCCAGTTAGACATCTATATCTGACGGACGTAATATCTTGGTCGGAGAATATCACAGGCTGTACTATCCTAAAGTGACAAAATGGAGAGCACACGACAAAAAAATTTACGCTACCAGGGACCAGCCATGTCCGCGTATACGTTGCCGCAACTATTATACCCAACTTGCTCTAAACGACATCGACAAAGATGGTTTCCTGAGTCTCAGATCTGTTGCAACGAGCCGCTTGTTAAGTGAATCTGATGGGAGAAAGAAAAGCGGAATGGCGATCTCGTGTGTCGGACAACGTTTGATGCATTGAAACTCTGCTGCACTCCACAGTCTATACAGCTTCACTTTCTGTAGGTCAATAGGTTCCAGGTGGAAATCATTTGAGTCTATGCACTAGAGTTACTCATGCATGCAAATGTGGAGGATCTACCTGTATTCAAAAGATGACAAGACATATATGTTTCAGTATTGGATTGCACACAATAGACCACATTGAAATGTGTCAGCACTAGTTCGTACTGACTCGAACCAGTGGAACCAGGTGTTTTGGCTGTAACTTCGAGGCACACGGCAAGTACCATAGACGAAGAATGAGCGGCACGCAGTTCCAGGAGCAGCAAGTGATGATACTCGACCTAATCCGGATTGATCATGCTTCAGCTCGCACTATCATCATGATTCATGCCAAAGAGCCATTGAGTGCAAATCTGTCAGAGCAACAGGTACACCTTATCGCAACTAGGACTAGAATCAAGTCCAAGGCAATTTGAAACAACATGTCTTGTTAAATGCCTCACTTACCAAGAAGTCCCAGAAGAGGTGTTCTCCAGATGTGGGAAGCGGACGTGACCCCAAGGAATAACTTCATCTCCCTCAATAAAGTAGGACGGCATAGTTGCCGAACAAGTGAGCTGCAGGAAAGAAGGATACTGACCTTTGGGGAATGTAATGGAGGTTTGTTTGTGTGAGCATCATGAGCAATATTTCGATGAGAAAACCTATCTTCCCCTTGGAGTGAACAATCTCAACCGTTCTATAGAGGTTCTCTGATATCTATGCCTACTAGTCACTTAAAAACCAATGAGTAGCAAGAACTCGGAGCGCATGCAGAGAGTATAACAATGCAGATTTACGGGATATACATTTTCATTCATCGTATCATTGAAGAGAGGGAAAAGGTAACCCATGCATCTGCTGATTGACGCTTTTGGCCGAAGGAAATGCCTCGTATGTTATTCACTTGTGTGGTGCAGAATCGGGAAACTTCATACAGGATGGACCCCGATGTTGTTCAGGAGGGCCTTGATACCTCCTTCAAGTAGCTGCTCTAAGAGAAGGTAATCTCTGCCGATAGGATCGGTATGCTTGCACATAGGCCACGCTTTGTTGAGTAAGAGTTTTACTTGCTCTCCTTGGATGCCGATCGGCCTGTATGGAACACATTGCTCCTTCCAGATTGGTTCTTGAGGTTTTGCTTTGCATAGTCTGCGATGTATGGAAGTGTTACGTTGTAGAAAACTTCATGGTAGTCATAGCCTTCCATTGATGTATTTTACCTACCTTGCTAATCTGTTTGACATATCTAAGACGGCCTTCTTGTCAGAATGCGTCGGCCACTAATCTTATCATTAATCTGCACCAAGTCTAGAAACAACATAAGTGGAGATAGTTGATGAAGGCTCGCAGCATATTGAATAATACCTCGAAAGCGTAGGTCTAGAAGGCGCCCCCTTAACATGCAATTAATTGCCTGAGCTAATGAGCGTCAACGAGTCGGCGACATTCCTCATTGTCTCCCCATCCCCCAAATGCTTTCAATGGCAACGGCAGTTATGACCCAAGCCACAGGATGTATGAATGCAGACATATTTGGAATATCTCTGCCTCCTCAGGTACGAGCCAAGCATCTATGCTACGATGAATGAAATTCTTCAAGGAGCTCCCTTGATTCCCCATCTCTTTCATCACTCCCATCTCTTCTCATTCAACCTACCCTCTCACAGCCCCACTCTGCCGACGAGCCGGAAAATCCCATCCCCAGAGCTTCACGGACTCACCATCGATACATGGACACCTGGGCACCCAGCTATACAGTATACCTTCGCAATCATGAAGAATGCACGGACAAGGATAGAAACAAAAAAAAATGCAGTGCATATGTCTTGAACTCTAAAGAGTGGAGGACGCCCAGGACCAGAGTTTGTTGCAAGGACATGACTAGTAGCGCCAGGACCCTTCGCGTATTCAAACACGTACCTCCATACAATTGACTTTGCTTGTACGCCATGCCGAGCACGACTCGTCGAAAAGGGGGGAAGAGAGGGGGGAAATGATGCATGCACGGAAGAAGGGCGTTCCTGATTCGTGTGAAGCACGAAAATCATCATAATCTTCGGCATGCATCCGGCGTATGCTGTGATAATAATAATAATGATTGTGATGATGATAATGATGATGAGACGATTTGAATCCACGGAAGAATTCTCGGGCTATTGCACAGGATCCAGTAGTCAGAACGATACGAAAGGCCGAAAGCAAGGCTGTTCTTGAGAGATATTGAGCAGGAAGGAAGGCATAATACTACGACTCTATTGGTCATGTCCATGGGTGTGTCGTGCCGTGTTTCTAAACAAGTATCTATTCCCGAGGTTGGTCTGATTTTATCGTGTAAGTGGTCATATATTTCCAATGGTGTTTTGGTCGAATAAGGAAGTAATTTCGATTATTGCTACCTTCTTCCCTGCATGCCCTGGCAAGGAGCAAAATAATAACGATCATAATAACAGGTGAGCCAGGGATTCACATTTAACTTTGAGGTTAACGTTGCTTCTTCCCGGTACCTAGGTTTTTGGGATTTTTTAGAACGAACCAGTCAATGTCGCGCAGCAGCGCCAGTCTGGTGTAAAGCTTGATATATCTCCGCAAGCGCTGCGACCATTTTGTAGGTAGCTTCGTGAAGCATCTCAAACTCAATAGCGCGACTACAAATACCGTGTCGGTGCTAGGAGAGTGCCGATGACGATACTGCCCACGAATCAACGTCGACGCGCGTTGGCGTTAGAACAAGCCAGAAAACTTACCATAAGGAGCATGCACATGGCGAACCGCTTTGATCATTGGCTGTGGGAGTCTGTTGGATATCGTCGGCAACCAGGATGCATCATTGCCATGTTTTTTCAAACTTTAATCTTTTAGTCAAAATAATCAGGGATATGATGGGGCCAAAATGATGGAGTTGTGCATGAAACCTAGCCAAAAGTAATCATTTAAATATTCCGTGGGTGGGTTTCCCCCAATGCAGCAGTGTTTTGCGGAGGGAGTTCCTGAAATTACGATTAAGTCTTGTGAAGGACGTGCTTGCATCCCTAAACACAGAAATACAACAAAATAAAGGTTTTGGGGGGAGTTATTATCGCAGATAATGTCCTGGCGAGGTATCCATTACTGTAGAACTTGTAGCAGCGATTGGTATTATCAATAATGATATTGAAAGGTGAGGAGAACATAACAGTGGCGAAATAGCGCCTAATTCCACCATTCAGGCGTCTGCCGCCTTGTCGGTGGGCTCATCTGAAGAGGTTGGGCCAATGGCTCCCACGACATCGTCCAGAGTTTTGATTTTTCAAGGGTATGCTCCTTTTGTTGGTGGCTGAGGGAAAGAGAAACTCCTACTTCGTACTTCTCAATGTTCGGAGCAGTGGAGCATGTCTCCGTCTTTTCACACCGCGTTTTCATCAGGTGGTCGATCTGCGTTTTCCCTCGCCATGTTTATGAGACGTGGTCGTGGTGTGACGGAGATGTCGGAGGAGTGGGAGGGGGGGGGGGGGGCATCAAAGCTTTTCGTCGCCATGTTGTTGTTGTTGTCGTTGTCGTTGTCGTTGTCGTTGTCGCGTCGATATCATGATCGCCCCTAACGATGATCTAACTTGCGTCTAGTTGTGTCCCTTGCTCTGGCGTGTTCAATGTTGAAGATGACGGGGCATGGCATTTGGGATGGGATTCTTGTTAGTGAGGTCTTGGCTCTGTTCAGCACACTGAGATCATTCCAACCAGCTCAAGCGTGTGAAACCCGATCTGGCGGGAGGGCTACTGCGTCCCCTGGCAGTATCTACTACTTAAGATCCGGAGCCATCTTTATTAGGGCAAGCATCGCTCCAACCAGCCGGGCTTGGGACACTTTATCTCAACCTCACTTCTTCCTCGTTCCTCTGTTTTCATCATCATCATCTTTTTTCTTCCTTTTCGTAATACCTAACAAGCTCGACGTGAGGTCAACCTGCCGGAGCCCCCTACTGTCCTTTCCTGCCTTAGAATGATTGCAGCCCTGTAAGATGTTCGCACCGAGGCAGTGGCATTTGCCGTTAATCCGAGCGTTTGATTCCTCTGTCCACCTCGGAATATGGGACCCGCCGAGAGATGGGCGGTCAAGAGCCTTCATCGAGTGGATGTTGCGAGTGTGAGAGTCGAAAAAGGGTTGATCAGCAGAGTAGAAAGAGGGGTTCTTGCTGACTGACCTGCCTTGGGTTCTCGTAAGCTGAGCAAACCCGACTGGTCGGTCGGCTAATGCGGGACTCGCGCAAACAACAATAACTTACCAACAAGCTCTGTAGACATGCAGAGGACACGACAGTGCATAGTGGACTGTGAACAGTGGGGAGAGAGAGAGAGAGTCGATGAAAGGTGATAGCTAGGTCTCTTAACAGTCACTGCTTACAATATTGCAATTACAGTAATGTCAATCTTGCACGGCTGGCAAATGTAACCTTGTGAGCAATATCACGATAGCTTCAATATTCAGAGTCACTTCGCTATGGCTCACTGGTGGGCTTTCTCTTTTGAGCACTACAAATCAGCCTTCGCGTCTTGGAAGGGACAGGCCTTCTTCCTCTTCTTCACGGACCCCAGCACATCCAGACATTGAAGCTCTGAGCTGAGAAGGAGAGATGCCCTTCCTGAATCAACCCGAAGGGCGCCTCAGTTGTTTGGTAACACCAAGCCTGCTCTGTGCTACAAGTAGACTTTTTTGGTACAGGAATCCCACCATATTCCATGTGACAACAGACCGAGCTTCACAATGTTGCCGTTCTATAACGCGAAAATGACATTATATGTATCTCTCTAAATTGATGCAGAGGACGAGCTTTGCGGGTGATAGCACGGGCAAAGGGCAAAGCAGACAAGCATCACAGTCTGCACGCCTTGATCACAACATATGCGTACGCTTCCTTGGACACTCTGCTTGCATTCTTATCACTCGCTTGTCGAGCCACTCTTGAGATATTGAGCCCAGCCTCCTCATGCATGACCACTCCAAAGGCAAACCTTGGTGCATGGTATTTTGAGTCTGGACAACGCCATCAAACCCTAAATAATCGTATTCAGGTGTGCCTGTGAGTCTCTCTCCCCGGCACAAACCGTTCATCCAACTATATTTTCGGGGAGGCGTGCTTTGACATCTCGTCATGTGTTCCATTTGGAATCTTGGAAACAGCAACGGTATTCTCGGGGAATATACTGCTTAGGCATTCCATATGTACCGAACAGGGATCTAGGTATACGGGAAAAAGTGATTCATCATCAATACCATATCTTCCTCACATGAAGTGTGGCTCCCGACCTACGTATCACCGTTCGCATACGATTCGTGATTAATCAAAATTGAAAAAAAAAAACGCTGAGTGTGATGGGAGACTGCACTTTCAAGATTCTATGCACCACAAAACTGAGGAAACCCCTTCCGGCTGCATTTCCGTCATTCCAAGCACTCCAATAACAGCCCGTGTCAAGGGCAATTCTTGTACTCTCCATGGCGGGAAAATTGAGATCCAAGAACACTGTGTCAGGATATCAGATTCGAAGGACCAAGGACAGCAATGCCATGGAACACACAGTACTGATATCCTGATCCCTGTTTGATCCCACCAGAAACTGCACCACTGCCTTTTGTTCAAGCCACTGATCACTGCAACTACGGTGGCCAAACCACCACGCATGCTTACCCTGACCGAACATCGCTTTCTCTCTATGCCGATTCGAGAAGCCCCCTTCTTCCAAAGCCTTTTTCATACTCGCCGCTTTCCTTCACCTCTCCAAGCATTGAGACTCGGCCACGCCGTGAGAGGACAAACGCATATGCGAGCGATGGGGCTAACGTGCAATAGACCTTGCCCCAAACCATACTGTAAGTGATGGTGATCAATGGCACGACTGCAAGCCATCCTGCAAGATGCTGCCACAGCTTAAGTCATGAAATGGATAAGAAGTAAGCCTGTTAGAAATCAAGCGCGCGACTGTGAGAAACAAACGCCATTAAATTTTCACTACTGTACCTGTCCAGATCTTACAGTAGCCTTCCACACTGCTGGGTCGTCTGTAGCGTCTCCCCCCCTCCACAAAATACACGGCCAAGACCAAGTCCCCCTGTGTGTTGGGCCCTGAAAAAATTAAGTAGTATCTGGGAGAACGACCCAAGTTTAGTTTGAGAGTACCACTGAGAATTATCCTCCTTGGGGATCAACTCAAGGTCCATTTAGTATAATCCTTCTCAATCATGCCAGATCTTGATATTGTGTTCCTTCCTTTCGTACCGTTCCTTTGTTTATCGCGCTCCAGGAATTGCCATCTTGTTTTGTGCCGTAAATGTACAGTAGAGTCATTGTATTGGCACAAGTCAATGCCGGGCTCTAACCCCCAACTACTACTAACTCTTTCAGAACTAGTAAATCATCAACTTAGTTCCCTCTAACTATTCTCATCTCGTCAACACCATGAAGAATATCACCAGATTTCTGTACCATGTACTATTAAGAACAAACCTATCATCACCGGACCGGCACCTGCTTTGATCAGCACCAGTTGATCCCAGCGCTTTGACGCTGACAAATTTCCCTCGAATCAGCAAATTTTATGGTCGATCACACGCCCACTACTTTTTCTTGCAACACAAAGACCTGCGAAGGAGAACCACGACATCTTCGTTTCATCCTGGTGGGCCTTGCTCACAGACTTGACTATTGTTTAGCTCGATATTTGACAGCTGTCAGAAGAATTCTGATCCTCTTGACGGTCTTGACTAGGCAAATAGACGGTTCCAAGTTTTAACTATCCGCTAGTTGCAAAGTCCATCGCTCGACGAACTCATCGCCGGCCTTCAAACAGCTTCTGCCGCTGTCGAGATCCGTTGCGCTAAGGGGCTCGAAGAACCCCGCTCATCCAATACCCCACGATTAACTATCTCTCACCCCTTTTTCGACGGTTGCGAGTAGTCTATCGAGACCGCGCACCAGTCCAGCATACTCACAAATAAGGATTGGCGGGATAAAACAGTAGTTGCAACGCTTGTACCTCAAAGCCGCGTTCCCAGGGCAGCACTACACGGGAGCTTGTATACAAGTTTAGGGGCAAGTCCCGTAAACATCAATAACTTTACAAGACGATCACCGTTTCCATCGACAGAAACAACATTTGTCGAAAATTGTGGAAGCAGCAGACACTGCACAGATCTGTGAGGATCGACTCGCATCACTACAGTATCGTTTCCGCGATTCATACAAAGTCATCGGATCGAGTCTCGAGGAGACTTTGTTTCAAGTCTTCAGTACCCACTCGGATTGAATCTGACTCTCGAATTCTGACTGACGTGCCGTCTAATCTTGAAAGTGGGATCAAGACCACGATATCTAGGTTTCTAGTTCCCCTCTGTTCAGCCTCTGGTCATTTTACAAGTTGAGCCACAAAGGACTTTGACCTCATTTGTACCAATTATAGCCACCAGTTACTACTCAGATCATACGAAATCTCCAGTTTTGAGTGGGTAACCTTCCCCTCAACCAAGAGAGACGGCATAGCACGAAGAGAAAGACTTGCGAACTAGTATCCCGTAGCGCATTTACTCGCTGTAGCTCCAGTTCGTCTTGACGTGATCTACAAGCTACAAGCTCCGTCTTTGACGCCATCACTTTTTAGGACACTGGCACTAAAAACAACGCTACCGGAAGATCCCAACAAGCGTGCGTAACTAGGCCGATCGTAGCCCCTAAAGGATTTTAAGTACCGGGCTGAATTTAAGCAATTTCAGCACATGCTGGATGTAGGGAGAGAGAGAAGCAGGCTATCGACCGAAAAAGGCATATCTAGGAGAGAGCATACCATCGCCCTGCTCTGCTCTGCTCTGCTCTGCTCTGGCTCTGGATTCTAGCCGCGTTGCGCATTACTATTGTTCAGAGGGTAGAAAAAACGCCAGCCCAGCCAGCCAGCCAGCCAGCCAGCCAGCCAGGCTGCTGTACACGGGGAGTGACTTCACCACCGGCATCAGCACCACCATCACCAACACCATTCGTCCGTGACCGCTTTTACAATACTTACAGACATCATTTCAAAACACACCCCCAAATTCTGGGCCCCCCCCTGTAACCTTGTTTTTCCTTTAGGCCCTTCTGCGGCCAAGCAATCGGACACACACTCCCATCTTGCATCTCATCTCACGCAGGCAGCTTGCCCAGGGCTAGGTTGACGCCTCCACACACCTTCGAACCCGACATCCCTGCGCGCTCGCGCCCACCTCCCAGTCTGAGCAAGAAACAACAACAACCAGAAACTTTAAGTACTTGACTTTGCCGCTATCCGGCATTCGGGAGCAGTCGTTTTCGCTTTTATCTCGGCCTAGCCTGCGCCCAAGTCGAATTTACAAAGTAGTTGCATTGTAATCCCGAGCTAGCCTGTCGACCCAGTTGTTTTCGGCGTGGTTTCCTTCAATCAGCCGCGCTGCATCATATCTCTCTCCTCTCTCCTCTCCTCCCACTGGGTGGTGGTTCTTTTTTATGCACAATTATTACATTGGACCATACTAATTATTTTATCTGATCCCCCCTCCCCCCCAGCTCTCTCTCTCTCCGCCACGCGCAGAGGTTTGCTCGGCCCATAAATTTGGCCTTAGCATACCCCACCTTGTGGGCAAATAGTGCTGCAGAAGGAACTCACTAAGATATTTCACCTCTCTCCGCCTGACTTTCCGCCCTCCATCATCACTTCCACCACTGCTGCTGTGGACGTAGGGCCGAACAAATCTGCCCTCTGTCAGTCACGGTTTTGCGATTCGGCAAAACCTTAGGTCATAGGGGCCTTTATCGGTCCTAAATAAACTTTGGTGGATTACTGTCGGCGTTCAACCCCCCTTTCAAAAAAACCCCCCCCCAAAAAAAACAAATCGCGCGCAAATTCACTTTGGTGGAGGCTGCTTTAGCTTTTTCGCTCGCGTCCGTTCTTAGACAAATTTCTCTCCCACCACACCGCGCCTCGCCTCGACCAAATCAAGTCAAGACCAGATCAGACCAGAACCACACTATTCTCTATTCCGAATAATTACACCGCGGCCAAAACGCTACAGCAACCTGCCGCCACTAAAGAAACTCCTTCCACAATCCCTGCATCTCGAGCTATTTCCCTTCCAGAGTAGCCTCGACCCAGAATAACAATCCATCTTACTCAAGACCTTCGATCGTCATCCAGTCCCAATTCGTACTAGGAAGGCTCAATCTGCCAGACTAGAGGTTCATCATCCACCGCACTCCAGATCTTGCTGCCGTAGTATGTCCTTGGTCTCATCTTCACAACAACATAGTTTCAACTCGAATAATCCTTTGAAAGCCGACCCAATCTCATCCAAGACCTCCATACCCGCACACAACAACGCAAACGACGACGGCGACCTAGATCTCTATCGCGCGCTTCAAGACGAGAGCAGTTCTATGGAAAGAGGTGCACCCGACTACTCGCAGACAGGTTTGCACACACCATACCCTACCGCGTTCACCGACGCCCAATCTGAAGACTCTCCTGCAGATCATTCATCTGCTGCACACTCACCTTTTCCTCAACACCACTCCGAATTGAGAGCGAACGGATACGCGACTTCTGCCACCCCGACATCAGAGTACGCTGCACAACACCCGCCGTCAGCGCGTTCAACAGGTTCATTCCCAGAACACCTCCCACGCCAGTATTACGCAGGAAGCAACCATAGTGGTAGCAGTGGAGGAATGGCTCAACCACCAAGTCCGTCAATGCCTTTGCAAGATCGTTCGCATCAAAATTCCCAAATCAAGTCTGACCAGGATGTTCCTATAGATCCATCAATTGCGGCCTCGAGTCCAAGCTACCCTCCTCAAAACGGCCAATATTCACCATACCCAGCTCAGCACGATATGCAGCACGGCTACCCGGGCCACCCTACCGGAGCAATGTATCAACAACCAAGTGCGTACACACACTTATGATAGTCGCGATATTTCTAGCAGATGCTGACAATGAACTTCAGGACCTGACTGGGCCGGCTACGGCCAACCACACGGGCTGCCTCACCAGTACGCGGTGTCTGGCGCACACACGCCAACGTCTGCCGCCTCAGCTCCAGGAGCTCGACCGGGTCAGGTACGTCAAGTTTTTAGATAATATTAATTAACATGAGAGCACTACAGGCCATGGAATGATGAATCCGACCACAGGATCTTCAAACATTTGTTTCTACGTGATCTAACATCATGATTAATTCCAGGTCTACTCGTTCGTCCCAATCCCTGGCGCGCAACAACACAAACGTCCCCGTCGCCGATACGAGGAGATTGAGCGTATGTACAAGTGTGGTTGGCAAGGGTGCGAGAAGGCATATGGTACATTGAATCATTTGAATGCGCACGTCACCATGCAGTCGCATGGAACAAAGCGAACCCCCGAAGGTATGTGGATTTTGATCTATCTGTGGGATGAGCTGCATTTATGCTCGAGCATGAATTTATCATCGCGTTTTTGTTTTGGTGTTCTAGCGTAGGCGAAAACCTGGTATGGCTAGTTCAAGATTCTCGGGATGATTTTCATTGGCGTTAGACTAGGTCTGACCGAGGACTGGGGATAACCTCACCACGCCGCCACTAGCAAGGGTCGACCAAAGTTACGGGTCACATTCGTGTAACGTGAGCATGCACTAACATTGTCGCTTCACAGAGTTCAAGGAGATCCGCAAGGAATGGAAGGCGCGCAAGAAGGAAGAGGAGAATGCCCGCAAGGCCGAAGATGATCGCAATCGAGCTAACCAACCCGATTCACAACATCCAGGAGTTCACGCCGCCAACTATCAACAAGGGGATCGCCCTCATTTACCACCTATTGGATATCAACCTGGCTCCCAGGTTCCTGGTAAGCCATACCACCCTACCAGCTTCTATCCCGATAGTTACTAACTCCTCTCATAGGACAATACCAACAAGCCCCTCCTCAAGCTGGTGGTGTTCAACAGCTTCAGGAGTACGGCAGCCAACCAAACATGTCATACCCTGCGTACCCAGCCTCTCCATATGGCCAGCAGCCCAGCCAGCAGATGTACAGTCAACGTCATTACACCCTCATTTCACTTCCCCTTTTGACCTGCTGCTAACGTCCTGATTAGATAACGCTGGCGCTCCTCAACCCAAGTACGAGCAACACTAAATCAGATGTGGCGCGTTTGTATCATATGGGCTGGTCATTGCATCTTTTCTGGTGTCTGCGGATTCATTTTTACTCGTTATTAGACGTCGTCTCTTTTTTGATTCGATCGGCAACGAATATTTGGAGGCTTCAAGGCCTATCTCGGTTGGGAAAACAGCATCGCGTCCTTATGGTCGGGGCCTTCTTACCGCGTTATCTCGAGTTCGGTCTTGCATCACATCTCTCTATTATCATTGTGTTGTCCTTTGCGATTATTCAAAACTTTCGGCTGCATACAGGGGGGTCACATTATTCATTAAAGGGGGGGTTGGGGAGTCGTGAGGTTTGATGGTGATTACCTACTCCTTGCTCAGGGACCTATACGGACCGCCGAGCATTGCTGCCTCCGTCACTGCTACGTGCGTGCATTTACATCTTTGTAACAGAATACACAACAATGCAAGCTTTGACATAATCGCGGGTGAGGCAATATCCATGTGGCAATTGTGATTGTGAACTTGTCAGAATATATGTTGCTCTTGGCGATCTTTCAGGACGTGGTGGATTGTGTGCATCTCCAGTGTTAATTCTGCTTTCATGATTCTCTCCAAACTTTCCAATGTCTACCAAAGTGGGAGGCAGACTCGTATCAAAGGTTTATGCTTTTGTTTCATTTGCTGCTTATTCCCTTGCCACTCTTACCGAATCGGCTTGCTCAATCGTGGTGTTCTGTTTTTGGGGGGGAGAGAGGGGGTTTTCATTAGGCAGATTAGGGCGGTGCATGTCATTCATACCAGCAAGGACGAAACACCATTGCCGTTTTTTACGTTAGCAGGACAGCGCGTCGGCGAGAGCACACGGGCAGGTAAGCAGCAGCACAGCGTCAAGCACCCTGACACCGTCACCTGCTCGTCCAGGAGCTCCTCCAGAGCGTTCTTTTTTTTCGAATTTTCGAATTTTCGAATTTTCTTTTTGCCGGCGCCGCTCCATCACATCCGTCCAGCGGGTACGTGAGCGAGGCTTTGCTTTTTCAAGCATATTTCACAAGCGTCGCCTGGCGGGAGCGAGGTGCTCTTTTTTATCTATCCATTTTTTTGGGGGGGGGGGGGGGGGGGGGGAGAAGGGGGGATCGGCTGCTTTCGAATGGCGATCTGTGCTGCTTGGGAGACGGCTCGGGCTCCCTCATTTCATAGCCCTCCACGTAGGGTATGCGCGGAGAATGTTTGATCGGGCTGGTGCCGAGAACCCGTGGCAAGGCGTCCGGTTGGAGCTCTGGCAGACCCAGCTCCATGTTTGCTGGAAAATTAGCCCGGAAGCACCGCCCTCTTTCCTCGGGCTTCTGTCCAAAACCGAGTGCGGTGCTAAAGCAATGGCAGGTTCGCCGTGTAGATGTGAGATATATTGAAGCCCACGGGCCATGTACACCTATAACGGCCTGTCAGGCAGGTGGGATTTAGGTGTGCTTCAGTAAATGCATATTGCGGAGGCAGGCACCTTTGGAGTTCACCCCGGTAGAACGGCTAAGCTTTGTTCGTATATCTTCCGTTCCTATTGTCGTTGCCCTTTGCAGTCAGAAAAAAAAAAGCGTTGCAGACCCCTTTTGAGACCACCATATACCACGGAGCTGGATCACCATGGCAGAGGAGAAGGAGCCCAAGAAGGCAGTATGGAGAACTGATAATGCCGCTCTGGAAAGCATGGTGTTGGATCTCTCGTAGCGTCAATGTATAAAAAAAGCCTTTTGGAATATCGGAAATATATCTCCTGTGCTGATTTCAGCGAATACCCTCAAGACCTGAATGGCCGGTGCTTGTTTACCTACATCCTAAGTCACTTTGTACACGTTTTATAAGCCACGATTGGGGTATTTAAGTACGGGTAAGCAAATATCAAGCTGTGAATCGGATAATCGTGGTCTTCGGCAGAATGGTGGATCCATTCGATTTCCCTCTTGCATCGTTTCCCTTTTTTTTATTCCTCGTTGATCCTCGACTAGAAGGTGAGAACCTCCATTTACATCATATCATTGTGTTCTTTACCTTTCAGACCCTTTTCCGCTTGCCGTGTGTCTTATGTGCAAACTAATAGATATCAACGGCTACCGTCATGTAAACAGCAAGACTGGACAAGATGCGTCTGTTCACGCCCGGGAAATGCTCTATTCTGCTTTATTCAATAATCCGATTTGCCTCATGCCATATGCTGAAGCATATTCCTTCTTTATATGAAGCTCAACCAGCAATCCAGATAGGTAGGCTTTAGCAAATGTTCCTTACGTGCCAGAAATCTCTTGGGCATATAGCAAACCGGTCCCTTCGCACCGAGAGTTCCGGATTCTTTTTAATATCTTTTGTGTCCACTGGTTTCCTCGGTGCAAGGGACCTGCTTTTTGTCGATCAGGGACATTCATCTGCTTTTTTTGGGAGGCGTCTCAATACGCATCCATCAAACTTCTACTATCAACGTTCTGCTGTGGATACCTATAGACACTTTTTAACACTTTGTGGGATTGCTGCCAGCCTCTTACTTCTTTGCATTCTCTTCAAAACATTTGTATTCTCCTTGAAAGAATGCGCTGTTGTTCAGCAATACCATGGCACGGCCCATCATATTCACCTCCAGAGGACAGCCAGAAAGTCATAACAAGCTAAAACATTTCGCGATTGGGGATGATACGGAGCACCATGGCCGAAGGGTCATGATCGCTAGTGAACGAACGGATCCAATGTACATTAGTCCTTTTTTGCCTTTATTTTAATGCTTAGTAGAACAGGCGCGAGCCCCTTTATGTTTATGTCTGGTGGGTTCCCATAAGCATGAGAATTGGAAAGAGTCTATATGTGTGACGTAGTATGGTACACTGAAACGGCCTATAGATCTACGGGGTATGCTGTACAGAAACAGGATTGAAGCGTCCTCTGTGGGCTTCAAGGACTCTATATCACAGACAGTAGTTGGCGGGTTACATCCTCCATGGTTTCTGGTACATCAAAAAGCCTTGCCCTGTTCCCAAGAGGGTTGTCAGCAGGGACAAAAGAGGGCATATTTCATGCTAAACAACATCAGGTTTAAGTATGTAAATGTAGCTAGCCAAGAAGCTCTTTCGTAGCTTGAACACGGAGGCGGTTGTGACAGAGTGGTCAAGATGTGCACTCTGATTTTCAAAATCGAGGTATATTATAGTTTTTATATTCCTTCTTCAAAATTATAAAACCTACTTGAGCCCTTCTTAAGCAGGGCACAGATATGCTGCATATGCATTCTAGCTTTATATCCGTCTACAAGTGAAATGGGGGTCCCAGGCTAAAAATGTGTTGATTTATATATTCTATGGCACCTTTCTGGACAAAACTTGTAGAATCTAAAACTAACAGCACGAGCATATATATACCAGTGATGGTATTTACCAACATAAGCGTTATTCCAATCTATAGTTCTTCCTGCTTGCTATGGCTTTGTTCTCTAGCGTCCTGGCGGTTATGGGCAGCTTTTTACAATGCATGCATCCGATATACAATGCATCTGCGGCCTATTGTAGATTATTTCTGGCAGGCCTTATTCCAGCTGAATACTAAATGCCTTGGACAAGTTCTTTGAGCCGAGTTGAATATTGATTGTCGGCATTAAAATATACGGCAGAATAGTCAAAGGAGTAGTGATTGTGAAGTTTTTACTGGCTTCCAACACATATACATGTTGAAGTTTTGCAAGCGCCATCTTAAGATATAACCATGCTAGTTCAGTCGAAGTAATGTAGGCTTGAATAGTGAGAAAAAAGAGCACACTATACTTTAAAGCCGACTGCATGTTCGAAAATTTGGCTTATGCAACCAAAAATTGTTTACTGAAGGCTTTGAAGGATGAACGTTATGTAATTTGTGTTGTTATTCAATGGTATTCACTTACATGCTTCATATAGCCTTTCCGGCATTCTCCACTTTAATATTCTTCCTTTATATGGAAAAGTAATAGCTGTCAAAAAGATTTCGCCGCAAAATAGCATGTATGTGTGTTTTAGTATCCTGTTAAAAAATTGCTTTCTATGGAAAAGAAAAAAGTAATCTGTTCATGGGCTGCACTGCTATGATGCTATCTAGTCTATATTGTTGTGACTTTCTATTGATAATTAGGGATCAGAACAGTCAGAAGAAGACCAAAACAATAAGTATAGCCAATCCGAACTACGCACATCTCGTCACACTTGGGAAATTCAGCAAGCCACAAAACGATACTCACCCTGCATACCGAAATGTGCAATAACATCTGAAACTTGCTTCTTTTCTTTCTGGCATTTTCAGACTTTATACATTGCCTCTTTGGTCAGGTTTGCACTTTCCACCTACTCAAATTTCACCACAAGTCTTATGCCCGAGTAGTAGGACTTTTAAGGCAACATTTGGGTCGAGTAATGTAAGCCAATGAAGCCCATAAGTGCTCGGGAATGAATACGACTAAGGAAGAGCTCGAACTCAGCATTCGAAAAGAGAAACCGCCAACTTGGCCGTGCATAGAAATTCTTCTCCGTGGAAGAAAACGACCTGAAGTATCAAAACACAGACTGCTTTCAGAACTTGACCAAATCCAGAACAAAACAAGAGCACCTTCCAAACCACTGCTCGTATCACACAGCCAAATACAACCTACTGCGCTAAACATGAACCATAACATAAACTCGAAACTCTGCAGAACCCCAAAGGTATGCAATGTGTAAATAGATACGGCGTCCCGAAAGCAGAGTGAAGGAGAAGCTTGTTTATGGTAGGAAACACCGCTATAAATACGTTTTCGAAGTGGAACAAGCACAATTCAGCCGGAGGAATTGCAGGGTCAAACATAACTTTTGCGCAGCTGAACAACGATGATACAGCGAGGCGTCAAGAGAAAGGCGAACCTAACAGACAGCGATGAGGGCCGCCCACCGCCGTACCGCTGAAGCTAAGCAGCTATACCCAGGGGAAAGAAGCTATGCAACACAA